>AWWV01013536.1:0-169640 GCA_001974805.1 Corchorus capsularis | reverse complement strand
TTCGATTTGGGTCAATTCAGTCCAAAATGTTTTGGATTATTTACATTTAACAAACTTATAATCTAACATTTTAGACTGAATTGCCCCAAATCGAAAAGTTCAGGCACTAATTTGACCTTTTCATAGTTTGGGCACTTATTTGACCCTTTTGGCAAAGTTTAGGGCCCTAATTGAGATTTTAGCCAATTGTATATGAAGGTATAACAGCCCTCAACAATTCTAGATTCAGAACTCTAATTACAATGGTGGAGCAGGCTATCCATCCTAGTTAACTTAGTACATGGACAAAGGAGGATGGGGCATATTGACCCAATTTGAAATGCTTATCTCTCTTTTAAAGGTTGAGTAAGCCAGTCAGCTGCCTTGTTGGCACTTATAGTGATCCATCTGAGTCTGCATTCTTCAAAATCCTTCATCATAGCACTAATATCAATCTGGTAATGCAATGATGAAGCAAAAACAAAGTCTATATGGGAAGGTAATGTGTACATGTATATATACATATGCTTTAGCAAAAACACACTACTCCCTCCCATTCAAAATAAGTGATACACTAAGAATTACACAAATGATTAGTTGGTTTTAAATTTAGTAAAAACTCACTTAAAATGGCATAATTACCCTTCTAGAAATTTTTATAAACAATTAATTAATAAATCTTCACTCCCTTCCCAACTTTCCAAGACCATTTAAAGGTTCAACCACCATAATTAACACTCAGGGGTATATATGAAAAAAAAAAAGAGCGCAAATTTCATTGGTTTTGTGATTGTTTCACTTATTTTGAAAGACTGCAAAAGCCATAATGTATCACTTATTTTGAATGGAAGGGAGTAATAAGGTGTCGTTTGGCATCGTTTTCGTTTTTCTGTTTTTTGTTTTTGTTTCGTTTTTGTTTTGTTTTTGTTGCGCTGTCAATTTTTTGAAAACAAAAACATGTTTGGATATACAATATTGTTGTATGTTTTTTAATACAAAAGTTTTTAAAAAATGGTAAAAATGTATGTGAGTTACTGTTCATCATTGTGTTTCTGTGTTTTGGAAGTATTTTGGAAAAACATGAAAACACAAAATTCTTGCTTCCACTTTTTTCCAAAACACAGATTCTGTTTCCAAAATTTTTGAAAACGGAAACTGTCTGCCAAACATGTTTCCACTGTTTTGTTTCCAAAAATAAGAGATTGACAACAGAAAACAGGAAATGGCAATGATGCCAAACCGCCAAACTTCCATTAATTACCAGATTGCACATATATAGTTGTAACTTGTAAGTAGCAGGTTTTGCTGCCTATCTACTTTTTTTTAATGTTTCTATCACCAGCCTTTTGATATATAAATCCTAAATCCCATATGTGTAAAGACTCATTCCAAATTTTCAGAACTCATAAATCAAAAGTAATTATATATGAACCAGAAAGGGAATCACTCGGATAATTAAAGCTACCAAATAGAAATAAAAGAAAAAAAAAAATAGAAAAATTTTGGATTGGTCAGACTATAATATAAATAAATATAATAACAATGTAGATAGATGAATCAAGCTAGTCGTTGCAGATTACGTGGGTCCAGCTGGGCTGCTTATTATCCAATGTAAAATACTCATAAGCCCATGTCTTCAGGATCTCTCCATAGCGTGTCTTCATTCCTTCACGATTTAAACTCGATCCTTAATTCTTTTTCCTTGAAATCTTTCTTCAATGATCTCCATGACTTAAAATTATCTTCAATTAGTCCTTAATCACGAACTTCGAATCTCCAAATCTTCACTCAAAAATGCTAAGCCCATATTTGTGACAAAAGTCATCAAAATAACTCCAAAAATAGTAAAACAACAAGTTTTCATCTTTCTTCTCTTCAAGACCTAAAAACACAAATACATGTAAATTAGGGCAAAATCACACATAAAAATACCAAAAAACATAGGAAAATGATCATAAAAATAAGGTCAATTTTGACTCGATCAACAGGCTATACATTTTTTTTATTTGGATTAGAGAGAAGAATAAGAATATATATATATATATATATGTATATGTATTTTTTGTCTTGGCGTAGCAACTGGTTTTCTTGGTCTATTTGGACTGTGGCCTTTGTTCTATATTTAATAAAATTGATTGCCTTAAAAAAAATATATATTAAAATCATTCAAAGACGAGAATGAAGGTCTTAATTTCTCCCCAGTTGGGGCTTATGTGGAAGAAGCAAAGATCTTGAAGGTCTTATTTCGACATTGTTCCTTGCAGCATATAGGTAGACATGGCAACGATTAAAATACTCGACAGGTCCCTATACTTACAAGAAAAAGTAAATTTGCTCCCTCTACTAAAAAAATCAATTTAGTCTCTCTACTTACAGGTTTGAGTCTATTTAGTCCCTGTTGTTAACTGAGTCGTTAAATTGATGACATGGAATGTTAAGTAATGACGTGACAGTTGATTTGCATGGGCCCCACCATTAAAGCTAGACATATAACCAACGCTTTTTTATTTGTTTGTAAAATGGATCAAAATATACTTCCAATCAAACAACAACCCAGTAAGCTTGTCTACAACTAATTTCCAAAAATATATTGTCACATCATCACTTAACGTTCCACGTCATCAATTGAACGACTCATGCAAGGATTAAATTGACCCAAACCTGTAAATAGAGGGACTAAATTAATTGTTTTTGATAGAGGGACCAAATTGACTTTTTCTTGTAAGTACAGGGACCTTCCGGGTATTTTAACCAAATGGAAACTTAGTTGCTCATCTTTTAGCTCAACACGGTTTATCATTATATGAAGAAATTGTATGGATTGAGGACATGCCTTCTTGGTTGCATGATTCTCTTTGAACTGATTGTTATTCTTTATCTTAAGGCTAAATGTTCAAATTGGTCCCTAACGTTTGCGAAAATGCTCAAATAAAGGGTCTAAACCTTTTAATTTGGTTAATTAAGTCCCTAATGTTGCAAAATCGGCTCAGTTCCTATTGTCAAATTGACAGCCTAATAAGCCTCAAAACATTAGGGACCTAAATTGACTCCAGGACTTATTTGAACTATAATTTTTGCAATGTTATGGACTTATTTGAGCCGATTTTACAACGTTTATAACTTAATTAACCAAATTAGAAAGTTAGACCCTTATTTAAGTATTTTTGCAAACGTTAAGGACCAATTTGTCTAAGTTGTTAGGTTCTCAACAAATAAAAAATAGTATGCCATGTAGCACAATATGAGCCTTTCCTAAGGCGTAATCCCAATTGTCTAATTCATTTGGTTGGGATTTATGTTTATATAAATAGTCATGGAACTTGAGCCTTTGGCCTAATGGCCAAAGCCTTAAAGTTCACCTGGGAGGCAGGGGTTCGAATTCTTGCTCTCCCTTCCTCCAGTATGTCTTGACCAGCTACCCCATACCCTTGCCTTTTGGTGTTTCCACTGTCATTGACTCATATCAACCACGCTCCTCTTGAATCCCGAAACAGTCCACCGGCTGAAGCAATATGTGAGAAAGGTCAAAGTAACATGTTGGTGTGGAGGGACAAGTGCATCCCATTATTCATTAATCTCCTTAGCAATATGTTTCTCCTTGATTTTGTAGATGGTGTAGAGGCTGCATACAACTTCAAGAAATCTGATTGTGGCAACGACAAAGCTGACGGTGGATAGCACTTTTTGGTTGTGAGGCATCCTCTGGAATCTCTCCTTCAAACACATCTTCTCTCCTTGGTATTTTCATATGTCCAACACCTTGATCAACTAACTCTTCATTGTCCAAGGTTTTTCCCTTACAAACTTTTTTCGGTTAGTCAAACATTTTTTTCCCTTAAGATTGGTGTTTTTTTTCCCATAGTGGTATTGCTCCTTTCCTTTGCATTTTCTGTCATCGGAAAACAAGATTTGATAAAAGATTTACATCGGTTTTTTTTTTCTTCTTTTCTTCATACAAAATATTAGGATTTTTTTGTTTTAACAAATCTGGTTTTACCTCTCAATTTAATTTGTAAAATATCTGGATTTTCTTACTCCAATTTGTAAAATAATGTTTATTTGGGCTTTTGTTATTCATACTGCTCTTTTCTGTGGCCCAGCTTTTATTGACCCAACCGCAATTTTAATCCCACCCGATATGGTACATCTCCCCCGACCCAGCAACGCAAGCCAAATGATTTCTGGTAATTTGCTTAAAACCTTTAACATACGCAAGCTCGAATGATTTCTAGGTAATTTGCTTAAACCCCTTGACATGAGAACTTTTCCTTCTCCAGCACGTAGTTTGTCTTGGTTCTGCAATTTCAACCTTAAGTGTTTGTCTTGTAGGGTTCTGCAAAGGCCTTTAACCCTAAAAAGCAATGTAAATTCTTTACTATTAATTTTACTTGTTTCCGTTTCTAAATTTCTTGTTTTTGTCTATGGGTAAGTAGGTAATTTATCCTCATTCTCCAGTTCTGTCAACCATTTGTCTTGAAGCCAGGGTTATGCAAACGACCCTTAAAAAGAAAAAAAATTTTAAAAAAAAAGCAAGATGTCATTTTTTTACTTGTTTCCATTTCCAAATTTGTGATTTATGTCCTAAATCATCCTAAAAGACTGATTTGCTATTGAAGTGCAATGGATTCTGCAAATCGAAATCAAAATCATTATTCTCAAAATCAAAATCAAGGTCAGAATCTGAATGAACCGATTCTTCACCAAAATCTGAATGAACTTAATCAACCTCCAACTTTCCCTCCCCCCATTCTTAATCAAATCAACGGTATCAAGCCTTTACCCCCATTGCTCACCTTGCTCACCCCTGTCAAGCTCTACCTTACTTTGTTGCTCAACCCATTGTTGATCCCCCCTTTGGGTAAGTTTTTTCTGCTTCAACCTTTACCCTTTCATAAGTTTTTTCTCTTGCTCGTCATGTATCTCATATGTATGTTTCTGATGTAGATTTTATCCTGTTGACCTCCCTGGTCCATCTAATGTTTATCCGGGTGGTGTGCCTTCAACGAGTTTGTCTTCAATGGTTTCCTTGTCTTTCTCAAGCAACCCTCTTCACCCCATGTTTGCGTAAGTTTTTCCTGTTTCATCCTTTACCCTCTCATAAGTTGTTTTCTCTTGCTTGTCATATATTCTCATATGTATTCTCATGTAGGTTTTATCTTGTTGACCTCCCTGGTCCATCTAGTGTTTATTTGATTGGTGTGCCTTCAATGGCTTTGTCTTCAATGGTTGCCTTGCCATCCTCAAGTAACCCTCTTCACCCTGGGTAAGTTTTTCCTATTTCATCCTTTACCCTTTCATAAGTTTTTATTCTCTTGCTTGTCATGTATTCTCATATGTATGTTTCTCATGTAGATTTTATCCCGGTGACCTCCCCGGTCCATCTAGTGTTTATCCGGGTGGTGTGCCTTCAACGGCTTTGTCTTCAATGGTTTCCTTGCCTTCCTCAAGCAACCCCCATCACCCCCCTCCCCCCATGTTTGAGTAAGTTTTTCCTCTTTCATCCTTTTTCTTCTCTTGTTTGTCACTTATTTTCATATCTATGTTTGCCATGTAGATTTTATAGTGGTGGCCACCCTGGTGTTTATCCCCCGATGGGTGGTGTGCCTTCAACTACTTCATCTTCGATGGTTGTCCATAGCGCCATCAACACTTTCCAAGACATCCTCTTCATCATGTGCTCTGTTTGGTTGCCCCATTGATGGAATAAGTCCTCTATTTTGACATTTTCTAGACATAATGAGGAGGGATGATAAGACATAAGGAGGAGAGATGATAGACAAAGCTTGAACAAAATAGATATCAGGGAGAAATTATACCTTGCAAATTTGCAGTGGTCAGCTTCATGTTGCTACCATTTGCTACATTAATACCTTCCAATATCTCCCTCATAGCTACTATAAAACAAGGAAATTAATTGCCTACTTAATACAACGTGATTTCAGCCTAAACTTTTGTTATAGATTCGACATGATTCCTTTTCAAAATCATACTAAAAATTCTAATTTTCTTCTTACAAAGAAAATCAATCTCTAGCCACTCATTTAAAACTAGGGCTGCAAATGAACAGCGTGTTCGATGAACAGCTCGTGAACGGGCTCGATTAAAACTCGTTTATGTGCGTTTATTTAGTTAACAAACGAGTTTGAACAAAAATTTAGTGTTCATTTATTAAACGAGTCGAGCTTGAACAAGATGTGTTCAGTTCGTTTATGTTCACGAACAGGCTCGTCTATTGTTTATTTAAGTGTTCGTTTGTATAATAATCAAACGTTCGTTTATCATATAATTATATATATATATTAATAATAATAATATATATTATTCATAAAAATTATAAAAATAATATTCTAATATCTAATATATTTAAATTATATATACAAGACACAGGGCACTCACTACGTGAGTGGTTTATGACGGTTTTTATTTTCAATAGGTAATTTCTTTAAAATGATATAAATAAATTTAAATATTATATTTATCCTATAATGGGTAGTTTTTATTTTATTTTGAATTTTTAAAAAACTGAATTTGTCTCCGAGTCAACTCGTGAGACAAACTCAGGTTTTGGCATTATAATTAGTATAGATTATATTATATTATATATATATATATATATATATATATATATACTAAAACCTAAAGCCAAAATGCAACAGTAAATTATTTACCTTTTGCGTTTTGGCCTTGACACTTATTTACTTTGTTCTTCAGTGTTTCTCAATTCTCGGTCTATGTCTCTCTTTTTTTCAACAAACAAAAAATCCCTAAATCCTCTCAAACCCTAGATCAAGCGATTCACGCCTCTTTTCTTTTGCAAGCCTTATTGCCGCCTCTTCAAGTTAGTTATTGCTCTGTCTCTATTTCTGTGTTCGAGCATCTTCAGCTTCCATTCTCAAGTTCAAAGACCACCAAGGCAACTTGTCTTCTCCAATCAAAGGTTAGCTAGCTTATTTCTCTCTCTCTCTCTCTGTTAACAATCATCTTCTTTTTTTGCTACTTTGTTCATAGTCGTTTTCTTTCTCTTATGGGTCTCTTTATTGTGCTTTTGTTTCCCTTTTCCCTTGTATAGCAGTCTCTCCAAAGAAAAAAATGATCTCCGGGGAGGCCACAAAGAGTCTAGCAGCCCCTGATTTATGATATTTGGGGTATTTTTTCTAATTTCAACCCTTTTTAGCGCTTTCTAATTTTGTTGTTACGTTTTTGCTTTTTATTATCATTTAAAAATATTCTATTATTCTCTTTTAGTAGATATAATTTTGGGTTCAAAGTGTGAAATGGTGAAATGATTAGATTTTAACCATTGGCATGATTACAAGGAGTCGAGGATACTTTGTGTATATCTCTGCATTGTGAATACTTTGTGTATATCTCTGCCTTGTGAATTGTCTGCTAGATTAATCCCCTTGAGTTGGAATGAGGCAGACCAAGCGTGGTTAGATTTGTGATGTGAGTGAAGCACGGTACAAAACATGTGGGATTATATTATGTTCAACTTTTGATTAGAATCATAATCAATTTTAAACAAAAACTGATGCTTTTATGTTTCAAGAAGTCACTCATCAGATTCCATTTTGCATTGTTTTGAGCTTCCAATATCATATAAAAATTATAATACTATAAAATACTAACATTGTTGTAAACCTTACTTCATATATATTAATTTCTTTGTCTCTCTTTTAGTCCCAAATGTCCCAAGGCTGCCATATACACCTATAACGGCTCTTTTGATAATGTTGGTTCATAACTTCATTCTGTTAAGTCAAATCTGAATTATTTGATTAATTATATAAATTTTTACTGATGTGGATTAATTATTAATGGCATACTCTGGTTAATAATGTTGACAAAATAATGTTTATTAAAATTGAGAAGCTATAGCCTATAAGGATATACTAACGTCGAAATATTAGTGTGGATAGATGCAAATGTATATGGAAATAGTAATTGTTTTATTAATTCACTTGCTTATTAACTTGTTTTATTATGATTTTTAGGTATGTCTTATTCCTCAACCTGCAACTATACTAGTCTAGCTTCTTCAAGTATTGATTCATCCTTAATACCCATAGCTGCCACTGCTAGTGAGGATAATAACATTGTCCTTATTGAGGAAGAAAACAATACAGAATTACCAACCCAAGGCATTTAGAGGCATTTAGAGGGTTGTAAAGCAATGGTTATTTGCTTTTTATTTTCAGACTTAGCTTAGTACATTTGCATTTCTTTGTTTTTTTTATTCGTTTTTGTTCATTTGATAGGGAATTATTACATTGTTCATGAACAATTTTTTGTTTATGAACAATTTCAATTTTTGTAAAAATGTTCAATTATTGTTCGTTTAACATGTTCGTTTGATGTTCACGAACATTTTCTTAAACGAGCCGAGCTTGAACGAGTTTCGAACACTCTAAATTTTAAACGAGCCGAGCTTGAACATTCATTTTGTTCATGAACATTACTGCGAACGCGTTCAAGCTCGTTCGAGCTCGGCTCGGTTGCAGCCCTATTTAAAACCATGCAATCTAAGATATTGCTGCAAGAATTTGTTCCGACTTTTTAAGCTCAATTTCTTACTCTCAAATTATTAGATGTACCAGGTTCACCACATCATCTATGGTCCCGACCAATAAGATTGTGACAACTCAAAGATTTAGGTACAAATTTAGCACTAAGTTTAGCCCCAAGTTTCACTAGATGAGATTTACTGAGTAAGTCCCTAAATTTAGGACATTAATCTGGTAGGGTTTTAGTAGTGGCAAGAAAATATCTGAATTGTCATGACATGGTAAAACAGGTCCATGAAATAATTTCTCCTCACTTCCTTTTTCAACTCTCTTTAAATTTGAATTTCTTTTCCTGCTTTTGAAATTTCTTTTTGCTCTTCTAAAATATCACAAATGAATGAAATTACCTTATCAAGAACATTTATAATTTAGGTGAGGATCCTCTCCACTATTCTCTCCCCAGGTAATTGTTTGGTCCCTCCCCTTTATATTTTTCCCTTCAAAAAAGTGGGGTGGAGGGATCCAATACATTGCACAATTCATCAGGCATCCTCCGTTATTGAAAATTCATTAAGTTCCGACGGTGTCGTTATAATGATGATGTGGTATGTTACATTAGACAAAAATTACCACATGACATGCCGCGTCAGCATAAAAAGAAAATAAAATAATAATTTTTGGTCATGTTAGCATGCCACATGGCATTTTTGTACACGTTGCGTTTCAAAATTTAGACATAAATTGTGACAACAAAATTTTTTTTTGGCCAAAAGAAAGATCTTTCATTCCATTAATGGCAATACTTTTATAAATCCCATGGCAAGACTCTTTCCAAATTTTCAGAACACCCATAAATCAAAAGCCATTATATATGAACCAGAAAGGGAATGACTCAATATAATTAAAGCTACTAAATAGAAGAAAAAAAAAATTCTGGTTGGTCTTAAAGACTATAAATATAATAACAATGTATAGATGAATCAAGCTAGCTAGTTGCAAAAGGTACTATATCTAATATCTGCAACGGCTAGCTAGTGAAACTAGACTCTCGACATATGCAAATGAGCTATTCAATTGGAGTACATCGGAATCGGAGATGGATGCATAATCTCGACGAAGCAATCCAATATTGACCTCCTTTCGACTTCCATCTCCGAGATTATATAGAAACAATTGGTCACCCACTTGATATAAAGCTTGATTGGTGTTTGGGAAATTCAAATCCACAACTCTTAATGAATTGTAACTGAAGCTTAATTTGTTATTTTTCCAAGACTCTTCCACACCATATTTTTCCATCACCCAAAAATCGTTGCAAATTGGTGTCCCCCCATCATAATAACGAACAGTTACGCAAAGACATCCTCCCACTATATTCAAGTAGTGATAATAACGAATACCATCAATAGTAGCAGCAATTGGGGTTGGGATATGGAAGAATTCTTCCTTTGTTAGATCAAATACAGTGATATTGACAAGTTCCCCATGTTGATAACCAAGCCAATGGATAGCCCCATTCAAGTGTACAACCTGCTTTAAATAATTAATTGGAGGACGTATATGATCCATTTTGGGAAATGTCCTTGTGCAACTCCAAGAGTCTTTCCTCAAGGAGTAAACTTTGTAATAAAAGCCTTCGTAGAAATTGATTTTGACAACCTTGTAATCGTCATTCACGGTATCATAGCCAAACCCACCCCATTTCACGATATCATGATAGCCAGCCGGTATCCCAAACCATATGCCACCGAAATAGTTATCACGACCAAGACCGTAACGGCAAGAAATTGACTTGGTTTCCCTAGTGGATGGATTGGCTAAAACCATTATATCTGGAGACGCAATTATGCACAACAAGCCATTGCAACAACCCCATACTTCGATATCTCGAGTACGACTGCGAGCAATCTGAATCTCCGGACCAAACAAAGAGACATCCGCGGTTGGCTTTGCTTTCTGACCATTAACCACCGCTTCATAGTTCAACTCTAACCTATGAGGAAAAATGCCCTCATTGTACACTGTATATGTCACTCTATTAGACTTAATTGATTTTTTTAGTTGCAATTTCACGAATTGGGTATCAAATAACAGGTTGCACCAAGCTTTGCATACGCACTTGAATCGGTAAAGAGACTTAACCGGCAAACTTGAAAGAATCTCTATCAAAAGTTCGTCAAGAAATTCTCCTTTCCCACTTAATGGCTGCCTCTCCTCCTCCTCTTGATGAGGATTCAATCTTCGTTTCACACTTTTCTTCCAAACATCTTCTCTTCTTTCTCGATTCATAATACCTAATTATCAATACAAGTCATATAAGTCAAATAACACAAAGCAGTAATCGTTTCGTTGGGGAATAATGATAAAAAAATAAAACGAACAAGAAAGTTTTCTTCATGCATAAGCTTTTTCTCAGCAGCCAAATAGTCAAAGCAATCAAAATTTTGAAATAAATTAAAGGTATATACTATCAGGTCAAGCCAATTAGAATCTTAAAGAGAGAAACCTAGTAATCGCGTAAAGAAATTTACCTCAGCAAAATTAGACTTGAACTCGATCGGCGATGGAGACAATATCGATCAACAATGTAAGATTTGGTGAGAAATTATAGGATTGATTTCCAAAAGCTAGAGGAAATAAGAGAGAAATTGTATTAGATTAAGGGAAACTGATTTTGCAGCGAAAGAGAGAGAGACTGATTTAGATTTTAAGAATTAGGGTTAAAGGGATTTAAATAATTCAATTGATTTTGTCTGTCCACCTTACTTTGGGTCCAAGTTGGATTTATTGTCAGTCCAAAAGTGTCATGAAAATTGGCCTAATTTAGGGACTGTTTTTTTTTTTTTTGAAAAATAGATAACTTTCATTCATGTAACTGATTTTACAATAATTTTAGGAATATCATCCCTCATTACATCAAATCTCAGTAAAATTACGTAATCGATTACTTTTTGCACCGGAAAAACTGGATCTTCTTTGAAAATCCAAAACACCTGTCGTGAATCATGTTGATGTCTCGCTATCACGCCCATCACTCCCTCGTTGTCGCTTGTTCTTCCAAACAAAAAGTTTTGATCAACGATGATCAAGTGATTGATTCGATGAACAGATCTCTTCCTTGGCACCCAAAAGAAAATGATTACAATGATTTTACCACAGATCTGAATAAATAAAGGGTTGATCATGCTTGAAACTATCATAAAATTCAGACTGGATAACTCAGATTTAAAAAGAACTGAGACTAGACTCGAAAATGACTAAAAAAATACAAACTGACTCAAACCGACTCAAAACAAACTCAAATAAAACTGGTCAGACTGTAGATCTGAATCCCTTATTGAAAACAAAAACCAAATCCTCCTCCTCCCCCTTGGCGTGATATCCGAGGAGGAAGAGTAGTCGAAACACCAACGAGAACTAGAGAGGGAGAAGGGGAGAGAGAGCGGCTCGGAATTTAGGGACTGTTTTATTTGTAATGCCATGGGGACTGTTTTATTGAGTAAGGAATGCTAATGTTTTAGCATATAGTTTAGCTAGGCATATAGAATCTGACTATGTATGGTGTGGGAGTTTTCCTCCATATACATTTGTAATCCCGACTCTTAAATTATTTTCATCTTTAATCATATGAATTTAATTCTTTCCTAAAAAAAAGTCTATATGTTGCTTAGTATTTAAGATTTTAAAAAACGTCATGTGGCGCTTAATGAGGGACTTGCTCATAAGATTAATATTAGGTATAATAATAAAATTTAGGATATTGGTTGTAATTTAAAATTATTGGTTTGTGTACCACCTTAAGAGCAAGTGCAATGAATGCACCAAAACACCATTTTGGTGTCAAAAACTCAAAAAATGTACTCCAACGAATGCAGCAAAACACACTTCCCAAGGAGCACCATTTTGCATTTGCTACAATACCGCACCAACTGTAGCTCAGCACCAAATTTTTTTTTAATTTTTCTTTCCACTTTTAATCTTTTCCAATTTAGTTTATTACCTCTTATATCCTTTTTTTATATTTGGTCATTTATATTTTGAAAAATATCAACATTTATATTTAAAATTATTATGAAAAAAATATATCATTAAAAAGATCTCAATGAGACCTTTAAAATAAGATCAGTATTAAATATATTTTTTTTACTTTTCAATAATTAATTTTTAGTGTTTATTTTTGTTTTAAGTATCCAATAATATAAGAAGAACAACCACATTAAATTTACTTAAATGAAAATTAAAATACAACTAAAATAGAATTAAAAATAAAAGAGAAAATAAATAACAACAACAAGTAACCATAATTATTTCCAATAATTAAACCCTAAACCAAAGTATTATGTAATTCTAATTAATTTTTATGAATTAATAATAGTTAACAAACTTGATAAAAAAAATAGCTAGTTAACAAACAAATGGTGCTATACATTGGAGGAGAAAAAAATTTGTGCAAGAATATTCTGAAAAGATGCTTTCTTAACATCATTTTAGTGCAAAAATTTGGTGCTATACGTTGGATAATTTCTAAGGGAAGATAACTTGATAGTAACAATTTGATGGGACATATATAGCATTATTCTTTATAATATAAATTATAGATAGATAATTTGTTTTTTTTTCTTTTGTATAATTTGTTATTTTTACTCTTTTCGACGTAATAGATCGATACTCAGGTACTTAATTAAATATAGGCCATCTTAACTATATAATCAAGATCAATAAAATTAGTTGAGTCTCAATATATTCTATAAACATTTACCCTTATTTTCCATTTTTTTGCCACTGGTTTTCTCTACTTGCACTCACCCTCTCCATCCCATTAACCATGTCAAAGAATAAGATACATGAATTTAATTACATCGAATCGAACTACTACCAATTACAAAGGTAATTTTGGAAATGTGTAAATGAATGCTTTGTTAGTTTTCAAAATTGGACATATAAATTGTGACAACAAAAGTTTATAGAAGTTTAATTCAAAAAAAAAGTTTATAGAAGTTGGGACTAATATTTGAGGACAGATGAAGTAATTTTTTTTTATATTCTTTTCAATTTATAGCGTCCAAAAATTCCTACTAGTAAAATCAAAATACTCCTACTAATTTTAATTGATTACAAGATGGAAAGTAAGAAAATGAGATTTTTCATTTTATTTCCATAAATGTAATTACCTACGAAACAATTGAATGAATGAATGAATAGAAATGAATACAATCCGCTCAACATAGCAATTAGAACAACAGATCCGCAATCTTAACATCGGCATTTGGCAACAAGCAAAGAAGCCGACACTTTTATTGAGCTTTTGAATCTTGATTAATTACTTCCACCCATGAATAACTCACACAGTACCCTTATCTTCGTCTTCGTCATTCATGAATCTTTTCCAGAACCAATGCTGCTTCCACACCTTCTCAACCATGCAATCCACTGGAATACCTTTGGTTTCAGGCAACAAGAACCATGTGAACAACCCCATGACGACAATCCAGGCTGCAAAGAAGAAGAAGATTCCAGCTTGCATGTGGCAAAGCATCGACAAGAAAGCTTGAGCAATAAGGAAAGTGAAGAGCATGTTGGAGCTGACAGCGAAGGCAAATCCGGCTGTTCTTGTCTCCAGAGGGAAAGTCTCGCTAGGAATTAGCCATCCGAGAGGTCCCCATGACCAGGCGAAACCACTCACGAAAAGACAAACCATGACGACCACAAAAATTGCCTCACCATGGCTAAGATCTGATTCGGTGGCCTTCAACTCTTTCATCAGGAGCCCACCAGTTACAACCTGCAGTATTAGACAAATTAATATGAAAGTGCCATACCCATAAAGAAACTATTAATTATTAGGAAAATTATTCAACACTGTTATAATGAAGTTTAGCAGACTGCACGTACGGGTTTAGAAAAGTGACACGTAAATCTAATTAATTCTGAAATGGGGTACTTGTCAATTTTGAACTTGCTTGTAGAGTCGAAGAACTAGGTGTATCAAATAATAACTCTAATTATTATTGAAAAGAAAGATTAGAAATGAAATGAACCTGGGCAATGAGCATTTGAACACAGGCTTCAAGTAGCAGAATTTTCCTGCCAGCCTTATCCACTAAATAAATTGAGACAAAAGTGCTAACAACATTGATCAGTCCAGTTATAACAGCTGAAAGCAAAGCGGTATCACTACCAAATCCCACAGTCTGAAACAGAACAGGAGCATAAAACATGATAGCGTTGATTCCAGTGAATTGTTGGAAAATTTGCATGACAATGGCAAGGACAAGTGGGGGCCTGCTTGCGGGTTTCATCAATTTTCGGAAAGGGTGCTTGACAAGCTTTGCCATCTCACAAGCATTAACAATGGAATCAAACTCGGCATCAACATTGTCTACACCACGGATTTTCTTGAGGGTTTGCCTTCCTTTCTCAACTTGGTTTCGCTCAATAAGGCTTGTTGGAGTCTCGCAAATGACGAGAGATCCAATGCCGAGCATTAAAGCAGGGACAGCAGCTAAACCCAGAGAAATCCTCCATCCATGAGGATGGACTTTATCTGTGAAGAAGTTTACAATATTGGCTACTAAAATTCCAGCTGTAATGAAGAGTTGGAAGGAAATATTGAGTGCTCCACGCATCTTAGTTGGAGCTATCTCTGATAAGAAAAGTGGCACTGCCTGGTATATATTATTACAACAAAACAATTTAATTTGATTAGAACTTAAATAATAATTCACTTAAAGCTAATTAAAAGGTTAATGGGATTGATTTTGTTACTTGATTGGCAAATCCAACACCGCAGCCAAGAAAAATTCTGCCAACGATAACCATTTCTATGTTGACACCAGCAGCAGTCAAGATTACTCCAATCAAGAAGAACAATGAAGCAATCTGCATTGTGGGTTTCCTTCCATATTTTGAGCAGACTTTTGAAGCAACAAAAGTGGATACAAGAGCAGCAATGTACAAGGAGGATGTGAACAGCTGGAGATACTGGTTATCATATTTGCAGTAGTTGTTTTCATGAACATGTTGCTTCCTTTCA
This sequence comes from Corchorus capsularis, assembly GCA_001974805.1. Classification (NCBI taxonomy): domain Eukaryota; kingdom Viridiplantae; phylum Streptophyta; class Magnoliopsida; order Malvales; family Malvaceae; genus Corchorus; species Corchorus capsularis. Next base: position 154,124 of record AWWV01013536.1, on the reverse strand, counting down.
TACACAGCTGGAAAAAACTTTTTCAAGAAATCATCCATGGCTGTCACTCCACCTGCATAATTAATATGTATCAAACCCATTAATGAAATACTTAGCTAGAACAACAAAATTAAGAGATTCAAAAAAAAAAAATTATGGTGGAGACAATTATTACAGACCTGAAATGCCAATGTCATATCCGAACATCAAGCCTCCAAAAGCAGCAATTACCACACAGACATAAACATACATTGTAGTCTTGCCTGCAAATTCTGGCAAGTCTCCATTGCTTACAACTACACCAGGTGCCATTTTTGTTTTTCCTTGATTGAAAGATTTGTAATCAAGGGAAACAGATCAGTGTGGGTACTTACTAAGAAGAAGAACAGAACAGTGTTTGCTAAGAAGGGAAACAATTATCAAGTAGATTGATTGAAATTGTGTTTGATGCTCAGTTCAAGACCCTTGGCATGGTTTATATACAAGATTTGAGAGACAAATAGAAATCTAAAGTTTGCTTTTTTGTAGGAAGCTAAAATTCCTCGCAAGTTGTCATTAGAGATATGAGCATTTGACCCTACTGTTTTCTTTCTAAATTTATGGTTGATCCGACCTTGATCCATATTTCGGATCTTAACGAGATTGTAGACTTAAATTCCTCGTTGTTTTTTCTAGCTTATGTTTTGGTCCATGAAAACTCCTTGTTTTTTAATCTTGATTTCATCCCGGGTATCTGGGTGAATTTATCTTCTTCCTCTTCAAACTAAATTTTAGCTTTTTTAGGATAAACTTCGTCAACTAATGAACTAATACTCCTCTAACGTTCATCCTGTCCATATTATGTTCTTGCCCTGCCATATGCTTTATTGTCCCGTATCATGTTGGGAAAGACTACACACGTGCTAAATAACTACACTAAAGAATAGCACGTTGTAGTTTGTAAACATATAAAGTGAGTACTTAACTTTGTTTTTGTTAACATACAAAAGAGCACTATGTATTTAGGTGTTTGAATACAAGGGTATAATTTTTGGTTATTTGGAGACCTGCAAATCTAAAGGTAAAAAAGTGAGTGTTATTCTTTAATACAAATCTCTTTAGTGTTTCATGCTTTTGCTCTTAAAATCCAAATCATATGTAACTAATTAAAAGATAGACATTATTTGCTCTGTTTGTCACAACAATTACTGATCGTCTACATCGAAATGATGCACATTATATGTGCTCTTAATACAAAAAAATTTACGGAATGAATAAGCAAAAAATATAATCAGTATTTTTTTCAATTTTATTAATAATTTTGTCATGAATATAATACAAAATTTCAGTTAGTGTTGTTGATCATGTCTATTTAACACTTTGGGATAAATTTATGAAGAATTAGAAGAAAAAAAATAATGATCTTATGGTCAAAAAAATAGTAGAAACAAAAAATGAAATATATATATATATCAACTAGTTTGTATGATTTTGATCTTGAAGCAAAAGACCGTTGAGAAGTGGGCGCTCTGCATCTGGATTCCCTATCGACAATCTTCTCTCATGTCGCTGAGCTCTGCCATCAAAAGATAAAAAAACACAGTCAAGTTTAGATATGTGAAAGCACATGAAAAATTAAAAACCTTTCTATTTAAGAAGAAAGCAAGAAAGAAAGAAAACCTTTCTGACTACACATTAGGAAAAAGGAATTTCAGAAGTCCCTCTTGAAAGAAGGAATAGAGAACTTCATTTCACCAAAACTGGCTAGAACTTTTACTAGTGTGCCCTTACTATGGACTTCTATACCAAATTGAACATTCTTAAGAGATTTGTGCAGATTATCCACTTGTCACTTGAAAAAGAGCAGTAATATCCAACTTCAACGTCCGTCCGGAAAGGTTACACATGTTTCTATGATTTTCATGCATTCTCATTCAATTAGGGATTTTCAGCTTAATTCCTTATGGAAAAATATGGCTCTTAAGCAATATCCACTCCAAAGAACAAAGCCTTTGCAAACTTAAATTTCATATGGGTCTCTGAACGACTGTTATGATGACAGAAATCACTAAATAGAAAGAAGGCAGCATAGAGACCTTACACTAGTTGATTGGAGCTCCATAGTAGATGAATCCTCATCTTCCTGCAATGCAAATAATTGAAGTTCAATTATTTCAGTCAAGTTAAAATCTTTTAAAAAAAAAAAGGCTGATTCAGCTCAAAGTACCTCAATCAGCAGATCCTTTCTGGTAATCACACCAATCACACGAGATGCACGAGGAACAACAAATATGTGTCTCAATCCTAGTTGGCGGAAAAGATTGTAAACCTATACCATCACAAACATCAAACTCTTTTATAAGACACAACTCTCAAATATACCAAGAGCAAACTAACATGACACTATGTTAAAAGAAAAAACTGAAAAGCTTACCTTTGTTAAAGACATATCTTCAGGTACAACATATGGCGAGGGATTCAAAAACGGTGCAAGATCTATGTACATTTCTAAATCATCTGAACTAAGATGAATATCATATATCGATAATCCTTTACTCGAAACAGGTTTGGCAAATTCACTAAAATTGGGCCTGCAAATTAAGGAGCCATCTAGTAATAAGCTTAGCCAAAATATAGGGGGAGAAAAAGAAAAAAGAAAGCTAGAATGACGCAAATATAAAATTAGATTAACAGCAAATTTCCACTCACCTAATTGCTCTGGATCCACCTCTAGGATCACAAGGCAAAGGACTATGCTGGAAATCTATCTTGGATTGGAGAAGTACCAATAGATGACTGCATTTTATACACAAAGTACAAAAGTTAGTTTTTTTAAGTATGCCTCTGCTCTTCCCTAAATAAAAAAATCCTTCCAACATATAGAGCAAAAGATGAAGAAGTCAAAACAAGCCATTTGCTATACCTCCGAAGCATAAGTCCAATAACAAGTGGTTCTCCACTTCTTGTGTGATCAATCACCTATATAGAGTGAATAATTGAGCACAATTTTTTTCAAAAGTTCTGATATTAACAAGAGAAAAAAGTGAAATGAAAGCTAAGCTTACAGGAAAACCATTATGTTTGTTGCTCCGCAAAATAGAAACCACATCCGCAACCTTTACAACGCGAGGAAGTGAGAGAACCTATATAGGTAGAAAAAAGAAGTAGATTAAGAGGAGAATGGACAGAGGGCAGGTTGAAGTTGTACTTTGTTAACGATTTTCAGCTCATATCTATATCTGAGATGATTGTTATGTCATAATAACACTGCAAAACCCTTAGCACATGCAACATCATTTACAAGGGAAACTCTACTTACTTTCTGGTTTCCACAGGCTTCCCTGGCAGTCATTGTCCGCATCTCATACTTGGGTCTTGATTCCAACAATGGAATGTTCCTCAATCGTGCTTGTTCTTCGTACAAGCCTTCATTAAAAGCATCACCAACAGCCTGGGCGAATAAAAGACTGATGAGTTTTTGGAGCATATTAACCAAGAATCTGGCAAAGCTATCAACAATAAAATTCATACCTTCGATATGAGAAGAACAAGCATGATAAGAGGTAAAAGTTTCAAGTTATTTGTGATTTCAACCATGATGACACAGAGAGACACTGTCATTCGCATGGAACCTCCAAGAAAAGAAGCAGCTCCCAGAAGTGCATATCTGCAAATCCACCAAGATGCAAAGCACTTCAGCAATGAAAATTGTGCAGAATGTACTAAGAAAGATGAGACTCTTATGAATCACTAAAGAACAAACATAAAGTAACACAATAAAGCGACATGCTATAATCGAAACCAGAAACAGATCATAAGATGACCAGGGTTATTGCAAAGCTTACTATTCTTCTTTTGTTCTTAAAATTTTTATAAAAAAAAAATAGTAAAAATATATATGTATATCAACATAGTATATTTCATATCTAAATTGACTAACATCCTCTTACGAAAGATCTGCTCTATCTCTTCTGCGGTTTATGACTAAATTATATCAAACTAATACATAGTGCTAGGAATATCAACATTTGTTTAGTTAAACAGTATACATGAGCTTCGTTTAACAATAAAGAAAGGTAAGATTCTAAATTAGTAGTGAGGAAAAATAATATGATTACTTTGTAGTGAGGAAAAATAATATGATTACTAGAATTCCATAGAAGTAAAACAAATAATATACTCACGTTCCCTCTTCGATGTTGAGCTTCTTGTAGTGGTTAACAGTAAAAATGCCAACAAGACGGCCATATGTTGATCCTATCATTATTCCAGGAACAAATTGACCGGCTGGAACAGCACTACCAAATGTCACTACTGCTAAGGTATAGAACATAACCTGAAATAATCATTTGAAACCCATGATCAATATACTTGTATGAGCAAATAGGTTTTGAAGTGCATGAGCAATATACTTGCAAGGAAGTCAACAAATTCACAGAGCATTACCAAAAATGTCAACAGGCTCTGGGCACTGAACTCATGAATTGTTTTTGCACTAAACAAGTTTCTGATGGCATCATCCTGCCAAGTATAACCTGTTAAAATAGAAACTTGCAACCAGCATTTCATAGAAAAGGAATATTTGAAAGATTCAAGAAACCTGAGTATTGAAGAAGATAGTTGCAAGATCATTGTATTCATTGTCCTTGCTGCAATAGAACTGCCGATCACACAAAATTACACCGAGGTTAAATAACCACAATGTAAATAAATAAGACAGAAATTTGAGAACAAAATGTTCTCCCTCCAAAATAACTATTCATCTAATATAACATATAATCACATGAAAATGGGGCTCTTGAAAGTAAAAAATAAATAAAAAAAATCCTCCAAAAACTACACTAAATTAAAAAAACATGAACATTGAAATACTCTTGAACCCAAACGTTTCATTCTGGACAGGTTGCTGAAGGTTCAGTGTAATTAATGTAACTTTAATGTATATGTATAGTTGGAAGCAATTTCTGTATTCTCGGATTCAGTAATCATGATTAGTTTTCAAAGATTTTCTAGGTAGTACATCAATATAATAGAGCAAAATCAAAGTCATTTTAGTCAAGTAGATTTGAACTCCAATAAAAAGGTATTTACAAAAGGGAAACTGCAGCATGGCTGAAAGAGCAAGAAAAAAAAAATGGATACCATGCATATAAAGTGATCCAAAGATTAGTATCATATAGCATATCTTACATTTACATAATTTCCATCATTTCCAGGTGCACGTGGACATTCAATCTCAGAGCCAGGAGCTGAATCGGGGCATGGAGTGCATTTTCTCAGAAGTGGTAGTCCAAAAGATATAATTGATGTTATAATAGAGATGAGGCATGCTTCATATATCTGCAATGTTGATTTTCAGACATAAAAACATAGGATAATTAGATTACACTTAATAGAGAACCCAAAAAAAGCTTGTAGAGTCTCCATAATTTACTCACCTTGACCTTATTCCCTTTTTTGTGTAAGTAATTCCTTCGCCAACGAGTTACATAAATAGTAAGTTGGTTAAATAAAGCTCCTGGGCTCAATATAAAAATAGATTAACAAATATTAGTAAAAAGAAGACTATAACATAAGAATTACAAAATATACAAAATAAAATAAAAAAACAACCGTAAGTTAAGATTACAAGAACAGATGTGAAACCCAAAGAAAAACTCTACCTAGTAGACCTCCAATGATTCCAATAACTGCCATGGGCAACAATTCCTCAAAGGAGTAGTCCTCTTGACCACTACAAAAGAAGAAAGGTAATAAAAGGTTAAACGGTTACCCCAAAAGCCAATCAAAAAATTCAAGAACAGGGCACTAGGCAAGAGCTCAAGGAAGTTGAGATCCTAACCCTGATATATCCCATATTATGAAGCCACCAGCGCCAAAATGTCCACAGTTTCCACTCTTACACCACCCCATTGCAGCTCGTACGACAACAGCCACAATAGCAGAAGTAAAAAAGACACGCCACATTAGTTGACTCCTCCACCTTCAAAAGGACAAGTTCAAATGAATAAGAAGGTTAGAGTTGAATGCCCATATGCATACAAATCTATACCTGCATTTACACATGAATGACAGCATAAACTATAATCGGATGGCTGAAAACATGTGCAGAAATACAGGAAAATCAATGAGAAATGTAACATTTTAGTCTCAAACATGAAAATGCTTGTGCATACAAATTAGAGTAATTGAGAAGAATTCTTTACCAAGATGTGACCTCTTCCAATGCAAATAATACACCACCAACAGGAGCTCTAAAAGCAGCAGCAACTCCAGCTGCACAGCCACAGGTTACCTTTTTCAAAACATTACACATAAGAAAATGAGCACAAATAAAGAGGTATATTACCTCCATTTTTGGGAAATAACGATAGACCGTGACAACTATATCTAAATTCCGATTAAAGCAACCAATATTAAAAAGAACCACAACACAAGATCATGAAACCATACGTGATGATAAAATGATTTGTAAGTAAGGTGATAAAAGTATACCCTAGGAGAATTCATATTTAACAGATATACATACAATCCATGAAGCCATTAACATATTTATCCTTTCCAGGACTATCAATCAAGAAAGCATTCTTATACTCACAAGATCTCGGCGATCACGGTCGCTTTTGAAAGCTTGAAGCCACTTAGAACTTAGATGATACTTTGTGGATCCACCCTGAATCAACCCATACCATAAAATGAAAATTTAGTATGCATGACAACTGTGAAGAGATATGAGACATACAACATGAACAATACTCCTCGGCCTTTAAAGGTATAGAGATACCAGCATTAAAATACACAACTATGAAATTCCAAGACTGCAGTTAGCAAATAAATGCAGTGAAAAACCAACCCTCCTCTCTTCAAAAGGGTGAAGTCGAGGAAGGGTAGGTGGGATCATTTGAGCTACTAGTAAAACCACTAATGAACTCACTTGATCACTAGGAACTCATGTCATTCCAAAGAAAATTATGGTGAAAACTGTATCCTCAACACTAGCATACTTCAAAGACTAAGTGCTTACTTGTCCAAGCAAAGAAGCAATACAAGCGCCAGTGTGGACAAGAGGACCTTCTTTTCCCAGAGCTAAACCACCTCCAACTGAACCAATACTCCCAAATATCTGCAAATTAGAAAGAGAAGAATGAAAATGAAGCAGATCTGGATACATATTAAGAGATGTAGGTGTGGGCTGATAAACCTCGAAACACCCAACCTGAATTCATATGAATTTAAAAAACTACTTCTACATAAGCTTTGTATTAGAAAAGAAGTATGAAATATAAACTGAGAAGGTTATAGCACATGATGCCAAAGTTAGCATACCTTTCCAACCAAGGTTCTGAAAAGAAGGATACCAGGAACATCAATTCCTGAGAATCAATATAAGAGTACAAATATTAGCCTATGCAAAAGTTGTAATAGCTCATTAATGAATATAGTAACCAAAACAAAAAAATGAAAAAAAGAAAAAATCAAATCTTACCATTCAAATAACCCTTGATTTCAGGAATACCAGACCCTGCTGCTGCTGGTGCAAAGTGGGTAATGATATATACAGAAGAAAAAACTAAAGCTAAATTGATTAAGATGTAAACTAGACAACCAGCCAGATACGACTTTTGTATAATGTTAAAGGTCAACTCAAACTTCCATCCAGCAAAGTTTTCAACAGAAATATTAATGAAAACAGCTGCTAATCCAGTACCTGAAAGCACAGAAAAAGAGGGAAAAATTCATACACACAACACAACCAAATGCCGTATGAAAATAATAATAGACAATAAAAAAGATATGGAAGCTCCCTGTCTATGGTAATAATAATTACTTAAAGCATAGCCAAGTATAAAAAATTTTAATAATAATGCTGGTCAAGTAATGATTCATCTAATTACTGCCACATCTTCATCTGCTTTACACATTATGCAACTTAATGATACTATTCATCAATCAGAGTAAAACATATCGATGAAGAAAATCTTATTTCATATATATTCTTATGCAACCAATATGATTCTGAACTTTTTACTTTTTCTAGCTAACTGTTAAAGTGTTATCTGTAAAACAAATGAACTAAATAATCACTGCTCCTTCCCCCCAAGTGCCAATCATCACGAATAGTATTTAGTTTAAAGAAATCAAAATCCAAACAAGGAATCTGAGACAATGAACTATCAACTGACCAATGCCGATTAGCAAAGCGAAGAACCACTTCACCGCCACGTTGTATCCATAGTAAAGCTTTCCTCTCTGTGCCTACATAGAATTCAGAAACACACAAAATAAAAAAATTAAAAAAAAAATTACAACTCGATAACATAAAACTGAAAATTATATATGATTTTTGTTAGTATTAAACAAAGTACCTGTTCTTCCCGGTAAGCGTAATTCTCAATAACTTCATAATCAAGACTCTCAACACTGTTCTTATTGCTAGTACTACTCAAGATTCCAACTCCATCGAGCTCACCATCTTCTGAATGAGGAAGACGAGACCAAACAAGCCTCGCCGTTTCCATTCCGTTCTGAAAATGATTCGATAACATGATCGATCGATTTTTCAAGAATCGATCGATCTCTTTAGATGAACCCTAGAAACACCAAGCTCCCACCAGATCACTCCACAAAATATGCTTCAGTTTCCGAAATGAAATCTCAAACAATTCAGAATTAAAAAAAGAGAAGAAAAATTTGTAAAAGAAGACTTTATATGAAAGAAAGTCTATGAGAATTGGAAATTGATAGAGGGAAATTGCAGCGCATGGACTAAGCGAATTTCACTTTCATTTTTTTTTTTAATTCTGTGGGAAATTTGGAGTTTTGTGACTGTTGTTGGTTCTCTTTCTACGTGTTAAAGGTCTTTGCGGTTTCCGGTTTAATTTTGACTCTCCGAATTCGGGAACTTATTATTCCGTTTTCTAAGCTTTGCAGCGAAGATTACCCACTTACTACCGTTGCGCCAGGAGAAAAGACATGGTATAGCTGTACTCCACGTGAGGTATTGTGTTCTTCTTTTTATGGCGGTTGGATTTGTGGATGGGTGACGTGGACCATTTATGTTTGGAGATTTTTGCTTACAGAATGATAGCTCGAGCAAGTGGAGCACCTTGGCGCGGACCAACTGTTGGGGTACAAATATATTCATTTCTCTTTCCTATGTTTTTTTATGTTATTTATACTTTATAGTAATATTCTTTTTTTTGTTATACAGTTTTTTTTTTATACCAAAAAAAATATTATAAAAAACATTAAAAAAAATAGAATATTGTAATATAATATTCAAATCTTATTACTACAATATTACATTAAAATAAAATGTTTACAATACCGATTTTCTTGTGATGGTTCGATTGTTGCATTTGGACCTAAAAACTAAAAGGCAGGGTTTGAGGGTTGATGGAAAACACATCTTGAAATATTAAAATCTTATTATAATAAAAGAAAATTTTATAAGTTCAAACATTTAATGAGAAAACCTATCCAATATTGAGAGAATTTGAATCTAAGACATTGTCATTCAGGGGACATGCATCTCATCATTGAGTAATATAATTTTGAAATATACAATAACAAATATTTTGCATTTAATTATAATTTCTATTCTAGCATGTAATATTCCATTAAACAAAACATTAAACTACAAAAAATAGTTTTGGTGACATGATGAGACACCTTTGAGATTTGTTAGGTCGAGTGGAAGAGTCTATTGCCCCTCGAGGCTTGAATAGGGTGATTTGCGCCTTATTAATGGAGAAATCATACAGTAATAGAATTTCCTTTTATTTGGTGTCTAAAGTGGTTTTACTCTAAATTAGTTGGTCCAGAAAAATAATTAAATAAAAATGTAGTTTTTGTGGCATTATCTTTAATTAAGTATAAACATAATTATTATATATATAGTACTTTACCAAAAAAAAAAGTATATATAGTAGAAATAAAGACTTTTGTAGAAACATTTTCCAAGCAAGCATGATAGCAATAGCATGCTTGATTTAAAGCTTAGAACACCACAAAACAAAATAGTGACTAGAGAATATCCACTATGAAAAAAAAAAACAAATTGAAGAATTAAAGATAGAAATCCACTTACTCAAAGCCCAAAGGGTATGAAATACTAAACATAGAGTATACAAAAGTCAAATTCCTATAGTTCCAGCTTTAAGAAATCTAAATTAGGTAAGCCATGGACCAGGATTGAAACCCAATAAGAGCTTAGGTCCTAATTGAAGTTAGGAGAATTGTAACTTGGGAAATGTCTATTCCAATTTCCAACAAACAAAGTAACACCAATATACAGCAACAGCTAAACTTCAATTTGATCAGATCAAATTGTTGTGAAAGTTCTTAGGGTCCCACAGGGAGGGGAAAAATCCTTTTTATGTTATGGAAAATGTGGACATTCACACCACATTTATCTAGTCTTGAAGACTGTTAAAGGTTGTACACCTTGGTGGTCAAGACAATTGCAACTTGTAGGATTCATAGTCAACTTCTTTTTCTCCAAGAGATCTTCAAATTGATTTATTATTGTAAGCAAAGATCAAATTTGATTGCTTTTGTCAAAAAAAGTCTTCAATTATGATTTGGACTCTTATAAACAAAGATCAAATTTAATTCCACATGGGAAACATAAGAAAGATGAAGGAGTGCATTTACCTATATATATAGGGTACTCCTTGAACAGAACCAATTCCCATATGCAAAAACAAGCTACTTACTAGTAGAAATTTACTACTCTTATATTATTTCCTTGAAATAGTGAAATATTATTTAGTAGTATCCGAGGATGTAAGCATAATTTTGGCCCAACCTCGTTAAATTTGGTGTTTCTTCTTATTATTATTTTGGTGGAGACACTCTAGTAGTCTCCATTATTTTCACAACATTTTCCACATTTTTCATGCTTTAATATGGGGGGTATTGTTTTAAATGCAACCAATATAAAAGTGTGGATGCATTTTGACCAATAGGTGAAGACCACATACTATACCTAACAATTTGGTTTCCTTGCTATGTTTTTTGACCTCAGCAATCTACAAACAGGTAAAACTTGGACCCTTCATGCTACATCTTTGCTTCATGTCATGTCTATCAGACAGACACAAACACCATTGTTTCCCTTACTGATACCATCAACAACATTATTAAGAACATATGAATAAAAACTTCCCAAGCCTTGTTTTCTGGTTCTTGGTTAACTGAATCATTTCTCAAACATTTGTTAAAATCTGTATTTTTAGAGCCATTGGTCCCCTGAATTTGCAAAAAAATTATATTAGTAATACTTTTTAAGTGTGCAATGTTAATGAGGTGAGAGAATAATTACAGTGTTTGAAGCAGAAGACTGTTTTATTTCTCAGATGGGGGATTAGAACATATGTAAGAATTGAGACAGTGTTTGAAGCCTTTGCAAATCTGCGACAACTTTAAGCTTCCATTGTCTCTTATGTTGTTCTTCATTGGAGCTCTTTATCATGGATTCTATGTTTCTTGTCATTGCACCGACTCGGATGAAGCCAGTTCTGCATACATGTTTGAAATTGCTTTTGCAAAATATTCCTTTGCTTGAGGTCTCTTAATCTGCACACAGATGAGAAAACAATTAAATATCTGTCATGTTAACATTTAATCTTTTTTTTTTGTTTCATGCTCCTCAAGATTTATGTAAAGATTACGGTCACTTGCCTTAAATGTTGGGGTGAGCAAGCCATTTTCCATGGTGAATGGTTCAAGCACCAAAGTCACAGCTTTTGCGAATTCAAACCCTCTCAGCTGTTCCAGAATCAATCAATCAAAATTCAATATCCAGTGCAGAAGGAAATGAAAATTCAGGGTGCAATTAAGAAATATATTTCAAGAAGCATTACCTGAGCTTCTCGTCCAACAGCATCCATATCAGCCAGGACAGCAGCCTTCGTTCTAGGGTCATTGCAAAGTTGTCCTAAATCTTTGTACTGCACGTAATCATTGCCGGATAAGAATTAGAGATTTAGTTCCAGACGACAAGAATATGACCATTATGAAGATTATCCATGATTTTGCCACAACATGAAAAGTCGGAACATAGATCACCTGGATGCCTTCAGATGCAGCCCATGCTTTCAAAGCATCTTGGTCCACTGAGACAATAGCTACCAATGAAGAATTTAGGCTGTCACCTACCAAGCCAAAAACAAATAAGTGTCAGCAGAGAAAGAAAACATGAGAAGGAAGTTAATAAGCTTCTTGACTTACCATATATGAAACACTGGGCAATAAATTTGCATTTAGCATATACATTTTCAATTTTTTCTGGAGCTATGTACTCTCCCTGAGCCAGCTTAAAAATGTTCTTCTTCCTGTACCAATACACATATTTTCCAGTAAATTTCAAAGGTGTAAACACAGGCATGCACCTACTAACAAAAAATTGGGGAACAGTAGATTTAATACCAAATTTGGGAGCAAGTTCACCATATGTGAAGCAATGATATAAACTTTCTGTCTAAAATATCCTAGAGATGGTTTTAACATTTCATAAAGTAACTCATGAATTATGACCTTACCTATCAATAATCTTAAGACGACCTCCAGGTAACCATAGCCCTATATCTCCGGTGTGAAGCCATCCATCATCATCAACCGCTTCTCTCCTGTCCAGTATTTAACATTAGTCCAGAATTCAATATATGAAGTTTAAGAAAAACAAAAGACAGATGAGAAGAGAGGAGTGTACGTCTGCACTTCATCTTTGTAATATCCTTGGAAAACAATTGGACCCCTAACACAGATTTCTCCACGAGGATAGGGCTGGTCATCCGATGTGTAGTTCATTTCTGGGACATCCACAAGTTTGATTTCTGAAACAGGAAAGACAAATCATTAATCTATTGCCAAAAACAAGAAGAAAACATCACGAATAAGCAAAAGAATAGGTCAAAGGCAAACTGTTTTAAAGCATGCTAGATTTAAAAGTCTCCTTGTAAACTCACCACAAGCGGGATTAGGAGAGCCAACATGGCCAGAGAGGGTGTCACCCTCATCAATACAGCTTATGACACATGAAGTCTCGGTCATTCCATAACCTTCCACCACTCGACCACCAAAGCAGCTGCAGATTTGTGATAGTAATATTGATAAGATAGATCAGATATGCTAACAATTTCTTGATGAGCATTCAGCATGCCAAAAGTAATTAACTTACATCTTCAAGAAGTCCATGACATCAGGAGACAAGGGTGAAGCACCTGAACCCATAAAACGCACACGTCCTCCAAGTCTGGCTTTAATCTTCTTGAACACCAATCTATCCCACATGGGAGAAGGACTCTTTCCTACAGAGGTGATACAAATAATCAAAATGCATATCAATGCAGTAAAGAAAAAACAAATCTAGTGACGCAAGTCTTTACCATTCAACAGTGCTTGTTTCTTAGAATTGTAGGCAGCATTAAATAGCCTCTCTCTTAGGGCACCAGGTGTCTTTACAGCATTTAAAATACTGTGCACAAAGAAGAGTTCAATAATATGGTTCAAGCAATATATCAGCCACAATCAACTTAAGTACTGCAACATAGTAGTACCCTGCATAAATTCTGTTATACAGTCTAGGGACACTGCAGAATAGAGTAGGTCGTAGAGCAGCCATATCTTCCACTAATTTCATGTTATCCTGCATAAAAAGACGAGAAACTAGCATCTAAAGCTTCATCTCAAGAAGAAAAGAGAGTTTTTCACATATGCAGAGTATATCTAGTGACAAAAGAGCACAGTACTCTGACCAAAAAAAGCATACATAGTGCCTAAAGGTGAGACTGCTGCTTCAAGAATATGGACCAGTTTCTCGTTAAATTAGAACAATATGTGGATCTGAAATTGGTTAAATTAGAAAGATACGTGGATTTGATAACAAAGTGACTACTATTAAAAGATAGCTCATAGATTCAGTTAAATTAATAAGTTCTTACTTAGAAGGTCACCTTCACATGCTAAAAGATCCAAGAATGACAACATAAAAGGTCATTCGAAAATCAAATCCAATGATGGCAAAAGTGAAGGATTTACAGTTTTCTTTTAAATGAATATCTAGCCGAAAGTCTAATTGTTTTTGCCAGTTCAATTTATTTTAAGCTAGAAGAAGCTTGGGATGTCACTGAAACAGCAATTTCAACAATTCAGTAAGAATGTGAAGCATAACGAATTCAAGAATGATTCCAATTTAAAGGAAAATGGAGAGCCAACCAAACAGTGTTTAGAAACTTTCATACCCCCTGGTAGAATCCAACTGCAACTCCATAATATGGTATAAGGATCTGGTTACCTCGTTCATAAATGTGTGCCAAAGGAAGATAGGATATGTAACTGAAAAAAGAACAACCATTTCAGCAAGGCAGTAAATGTAAATAAAACTAAATTCAACTGCAAACCCTAACCAAAATATGTTGTCTACATTGATTATAAGTTGAACTTACACGTCTGAGGGGTAGAATTTTGTGCCTAAGCTGCATCCAGCAGCACTTGAAATTAAGTTTTCATGGGTCAATACAACTCCCTGGAAAATTTTATGATGCATAGGTGAGTAAACCAACCTTCATTTACTTGAAACAATAACTTAGATCTCTTAAATTCCATAGAACAAAGCCTAAAGCAACCTTCATTTACTTGAAACAATAACTTAGATCTGTTAAATCCATAGAACTAAGCCATACCTTTGGTGTTCCGGTTGTACCACTAGTGTAGCAAATGGTTGCAATATCATCTGGTTTTGGTGGGCAAAATGGTTGCAGGTTACTGCGGCCCTAAAGGAATCATTCACATGAGAAAAAAAAAATTATACCATGAAACTGTATAGCAAAATTATATTATCACATGTTATCAGATAAAAAATAAAAATAGAGAGGGGAAAAAAAACAGCATGACTGCATCAGACACGCAGCTAACAACTAACATGCACCAAAATCAGGAGGAATATGTTTGTTGATAACAAATTTGGCATTGATGCGTGGTACTGGGTGTGAGCAGGCACAAGTTCTCAAAATTATAATATAAAGAAGTTTTCTTTAACCCTGAGTTTCTAGGCACAAAACCAGCAAAAGCAGCAATGAAGATGAGGCCAGTATCCTTATATAAAGCACAGCCTCTAAAAGGTTACCAAGATTAATGATTAAATGATCGGTTTATCTTGTACAATAGAAATAAGCTACTTCAGTTATAATTAGTGTATGGTCAGTCATTTTATGAAGAAATGATGTGCTAATGACACCATTGTGGTGGAATATATCTTCAAAGCCAAAAAAAGAAAAGATATCCAATTACCAACACACATTCAGAAGAAAAATGCAAGCCAAACTTTAGATGGAAGCTTGCTCTTGATATAATTATGTTTCACAATATGAAATATTAAACTTCAAAAGATTAAATACTTATGCATTTGCTCTAAAAATTACCACAATGATGCCGTTCTAAAGTACTCCCTTCATTCCTTAATAACAGTCATTTTGGAGAGATTTGTTATTCCTATATAAGTGTTATTTTAAGAGTTCTATATAAATGCTTTTTTTTTCAATTTTATTTTTCTCCTAATACTACCAACCTTTATGATGCCTTTAGTAAAGGAAAGAGGGAGAGTGTGCGTCATATAATGGGAGTAAATTATCCCAATAAAAGGGTAATTTTGGTACGAAATGTTAATTGTTTCTAGATTTTAGGAATACCTTAATTCATGTGAAAATCTAAAAAACCACTGTTATTACAAATGGAGGTAGTGCTACTGTGATGTAGAAGAAAAGTTTGTCTAGTTACCTGACTTAATAATTTTGAATATGTTACAATTTGAACACCAGTTGATGATGGCAATGAAGGCACTTCATTGTCCATTCCTCCAACCACCTGCAGAGTAAAAGAACAAATTATCATACTCCTCACAAAATGGCAAAACAGTATTTGCTCGTTTTCTTATTCAAAGTTAGTGAGAAGGTTTCAAAAAGTTTGGCAAGAAAGACCAGGTAGGTTTATACCACAATCAGACGGGCAGATGGAATCTCAGACAAATAGCTCAGCAACTGCAAAGTCCAAGAAAGATGAATAAATCTTGTGAAGCAAATTCAGAATCCTCAAAATATGATTGGCTAGACAATAGAAAATAGTATCAAGTACAAAATTAATTAGTCAATGAAGCATAATACAAGTTCGAGGGCTCATATAGCTGTTTCTCTATGCATTATAAAAAGACCATTTTATCAGGCTCCAAAGCCAATACTATGTAGAGGAAAAGAGAATAAATCCTTACAACTAATTGAGGGGATGCAGAAGGGGATCTACAACTACCTATCAGCATGGTGTATATAAATGCTTAGATTTACATGAAAAAGTTTGCGCCTAAGAAATGGGATTAAAGTTCCAGTTCAAACCATCCATGACAACACAGTTCTTGTACCCAAGAAAGAATTCAATATATTACATAATGGACAAAACTGTTCACTACATGCTCTATGTAGTCTACATATATCTCTGCACATCAGACCTCTCACCATACCCATCTAATAACATGCTTAGAGAGCAATTAGAAACTGGGAGACGTCTCACTAGATTCCCAGCCAATAAAGAATATAGTTGCAGAAGAATGTTAACGCCATAAAGGTATATTTTTCCAGATCAAATAGGTCTCTTCTGCTTAAGTTTAGCCTGAAAAGACCTAATATTGAACTTACAGAATTCAATGTTTGAGGAACACAAAATATAGCTTTCACATCAGCGTGGTTTACTATAAACTTGACAGCATCTGGACCTGCAGAAGGGGGAAAAAAGGAAAAGAAAAGGTTCCACTTAGAATCTTAACAAGGGGTGAGGATGGAAGAACATTCAACTGACAAGGAGAGCATTTGGCCAGTTGCAAACCTAGAGTGTCGTACAAAGGAACTGATACTAGGGAATATGCAGAGCAGGCATGATCAACAATGATCCACTCCGGTCTATTGATGAAATATAGTCCAACATAAGAGCCCTGGCATGATAAAAGCAGTTAAAACCACATGCTACATGAGGAATAATCTATTAACTTAAACTGGCATTACATGATGCACATATGTTCACCAGGCAATAAATATATGGCTGACCTTTGCTATTCCATTATAAATTAGGCCAGAACCTATGGCTGCCCGAGCTGTACCAGCTTCTCCATATGTCATCCATTTGTACCTTGATGAATATAAAATGAAAGTAAATTGTATAAATGAACGTCAACAACAAAATTTGACGTTCATTTTGACAGATGGAAACTTACTCTCCAACTGTTCCATCAACTCGAATTCTTGTACCAAGATATTTGTAATCTCGGAAGGTATCAACCGCATGTCTAAATAAAAGCAAAAAAGAGATAGAAAGGAAAGTGAAGAAAACATCAGAAGTACTTCAATGTTGAAATAAATGATAAGGCACTGATGAATTGCACACTTCCACACACTATCAACTTTAAACATGATTCAGCCAGGAAAGACAGAGATGCTCACACAAAATTGTCGTGCAATGTACCAATATCAGGATGATCTGGAAATCGAGTAACGAGATTCAGTGGAGAGCGAGCAGATCTGCCATAAGGAATAGAAGTAAAATAAGTAGCATTTAAACAGAGAAAGGACATTGCAGAGCTATAGAAGCAGAATTTTACCTGTATACATTCCATTTTCCTGTATGTAATTTCTCTGGCAGCACAACACTATAACCCTGTTCTGCTCAAAAATCATTATGCATAGATGTCAGGCTAAAACAGATAAATTAGAAATAGATGTAAGCTTCTAACATATAATTAGATAATCTAATTACATAATACTTGTTACAAATGGAAATATTAGCTAATAGCTGCCAACAACTCTTCCTTTGTCCCAAAAGATGATGACTACTTCCCACAAACAAGCTCTTTTCACATTTGCATGAAACCAGTACTTCAAATTTGACCTGAAATCATTGTTTTAACCTCTAAAGATTCTCCAAAGGGATCACTCCTGATAGACTTTTTTTTTTTTCTTTTGTGTTTCTTTTTGAAATGACACAAATAATCCAACCAATCTCACATATAAAAACTCACAAACATGCCAGTCAGGCCCATATTCCTGCTTACTACTAAATGAAATGAATGAGATATATAATCAGAATCTATACACCCACCAAGCATAGTCTACTTTTACTCTCTCTTAACGCAATAAATTCCAAAACTGATCCTTTGCCCTCTTCTCTATCCAACAAACTACCATTAGAGATGCAATTTGTTATAAAGGACATATCTTTCACACAGCTTCTTTTCCTTCACCTTCATACAAAGTCAATATGTTGCAGCCAGGCATCCAGATGAAAACGAGTTAAGTTCAATAACACTCTGAAGACATCCTTTTTCCAGGTTTCCAACTTCTGCCATCACTATTCTAGCTCCAAAGGGGAAACCAGAACCAAAGCTTACTGAAAATTTGTATCGAATACAACTATAAAATTTAATCAATATATTTTTCTTTACAATTATTACACATTTTCCTCCATTGCCATTATTCATTCTGATCAACTATACTATATCTAACATCCCTGACACAAATTAAATTTCACTCCCAAGTGCTTCTTGGGACCCATATAAAAACTTTCCCATGGACAATATTGATGGAAAATGACAGTAGAAACCCAGCAAAGTACAAAAGCATTTAAATGTTTTCCCCTTAGGAAAAGTATTCAACTTTTGATGTCCAAATTGTTTGAAATCCAATCCATCTGTCTGAAAGCCATTAGTACTTTTTAACAATCCTATGATAAACGAATCTTACTTAAAATCCAACATTAGTATTCCTAAGAACCCATTCCCAGATGAAAAACAAAAGCTGTTCTTACTTTCCACATCAGAATAAAAAAGACCAATAAAAATGAAAACTTTATTACATAAAAATTCGAAGAATACCTGGAGAACTTCAAAACCAAAAGCCCAGACCCAAAAAAAATATATATTAATTATAGACTATAAAAAAGGTTGTAATTTCAGGATAGAAAACTCTAAAAAGTGAAACAGACAGAGACCTTAGACCTACCAATAGCCTATATAAGTTTTCTTTTTGACCGTACATATATAGACGTACCAGAAACGAACTCCCCAGCGGTTGGATTAGCATGAACGCCGGAATTAGAATCATCGTCGACGGCGACCGCCGAGGAGACAAGGTGGCCGTGGATGGCCTTAAGTCGACGTTGAGCTTTGCTGGAATCCATTGAAAAAAAGCTGACGTGATGGGTGATCCGCTTTCCTGCTTGTTTTTTCCCCTCGTATTCCGTTTGTTTCTCGAGAAACCCTGTTAAGAGAAAAGATGGCACACTTTTCTAAGATGATGATGATATATTTATTGCATAATAAGGTTGAGGTTTGGGATAAGAATTTTGCCTAGTCTTTTATTTTTTATGATTATAATGATATGAAGGAAGGACTGCTAATATGAAGAAGGAAAAACTAAAAAGAAAAGGATATCATTTTCCATGGGATAAATGGAATTATTATATATTTCTTGTCCTTTTTTGATGATTTGGGTAACTCTCACTCTCAGATTTCTTTGCCGGCTTTATAACTGTTTTCTTTCTTCTTGTCTAAATGTTTAATCTAAAAGCACCAAACTTGTGAACCTTTTTGTGCTAAAAGAAAAAGCTTTGTTAACTTTTTTTTTTTGGGGTAAAAAAAGCTTGAGCTTGTTAACTTTTTGCTTCATGGTAGTATTTGATTAATTAAGGTTATTATTATTACTATTAAATTAATTATTATTATATTGATTTTCTTTCTTGGTTTTTGTCTTTGGGCGTATTTATTTCCTTTTTTTTTTTTCTCAAAGTTCATCATGAGGCATTTAATGAATTTGTCATGTGGTAATTCAATTTTTTCAATTAGTACTACTTAGTATGAAATGAAACATTGGAAAAACGAGGTCAAATTAATGAAATAAAGAGTAATAATTAACAATGTCGACAACATGGATCTAAAAATAAAAATCAACATAGTACTATTCAACTTGCTTTTTAATGTGAGACAACTTTTAGGATATCTTATGTTATATATATGGATGGGGAGAAACATAAAGTAAACTTACTTGAATTTTTGACCTTTTGACCTTTGACAATTTCAAATGGTTAATATGGTTGGTTGGTGGCTCTGGCAGTGGCAGAGATGAAAAGTGGCAAAGTGGCATGGCATCTACGGTCTACTTTTAATTTTCTGTTCAAACCCAAAAAAGAAAAAGAAAAAAAAAATTACTAGTACTATTGTTTTCTGGATTTGGATTTACAAACAAGTAGCGATAGATTTGCATTGCATTCATTAACTCAGAGCTACACACGACAAGGCAAACGGCAAGTGGCGTGGCAGTGACAGTTCTAAATTCTAATGATTGGATGATGCCAACTTTGTTTTCCCTTTGAATTGGATTTGCAAACTTCTCATCTGCTTTATTTAAAGAAGAAAGTAGTAACATCTACCATCCACTGACAATCTGGGTGCATTTAAGTTTTCTCATAATCATCTACAAATTAATACACAAATGAGAAATTGGCAGTTAAAGTTTCAAATGCTAGTAAGTAGTAAGTATTGTTATTGGTTGGTAGACGGTAGTTGGTACTTGCAGTCTTCCACCGGTGGCAAGGCTACCCAAACCTACCGCTACAAGTTAGTAGCAGACGTTGTTGGACTTTGATAGTTTACAACTTTAAGCTTTTCCTTACAACCCAAGCTATAAATTTAGCATGTCAAATTGACAAATAATAATGAGACAGCAATATAAGATGCAAATAACGACTTCCTCTCCCTTCAAGTTCACCTAGAGGAGGCAAAAGATCGAGAAAGTCATATAAAGGCGTGATTAATCCTCCTTGGTTCTTTTCCTACATAAGAGCCGCAGAACACCATTTCCGAGTCTATCCTCCACTAACAAAGGGAGTAACTAGTCCGGGGTTCCTCGAACCAAGTTATCCCCGATGGAACAACATCAAGTTATCCCCGATGGAACAACATGAGCTAAAGAAGCCATCAAATACACACATCGATTACCCTTACGACATATAACTCAAGACAGTCACCAACAAGTGTATAGCGTATAGCAAGGATGAGCCATGTCCACTTGATTAATCCTCCTTGTGAGAGCACGGATTAAAGCTTCGCTAGGCAAGGTTTAAGTTTTGCTAGAAACTCCTTGCCCCTAGTTCGGCACTTGGCAAAGGTCAAGTAAAACACCAACAAGAAAAGGAGAAGAGTTTCAAGTAAATCTGGATATTCCATTGCGAATCAGATAACATGTTCACTGAGATACAAGTAAACAGATCCTTTAACCTGTACTTTAGAGACTAAGATTATCTTGATTCTCCGCCATCCTAAAAATTCCTAACGAACATCTTTATCACGATTTCAAACTACACATATATTTCCTCGCTAAAATTAAACAGGGAATATATATTACCAGGGGGGTATATATTACACTATGAAACCTAAGTGTACAATAAATCTGATATATCTTGCAACCGTATCCTCTCATCTTTTAGAACAACTCCATCAGCTGCTGTGAAACATCTGCACCATAGAAATAAACAGTTTAATATATCACATAATGCAGTAATACAAAACTTTCACTCAAGTGCATCTGTTGGCATTGTGTTGTGTCTATTGAAACCAGTATAATTTTGCTAAGCACCACCTAAAAGTTACATCTAACCCTTCTATTAGTCTTAAGTGGTGGTCATATCTATCATGTTAATCAGTACCCATCTATTGATGGAAGGCCGGTGATTGAAAGTAAACTTTTTGAGTACATAGCACTTATTTAAATTTTTAGATGCAAAATGACCTTCATATGTAAGAACATTCGTTTAGGTATATGATAGAATCAAAATGATCTAACCTCCCACATCAGAGATTCAAATATGCAAATGATTACATAAAACCGATGCAACTTCTAGAATGCTTATAGATTACCTTGGAGAATAGCCGGAGTTGTCTGAAACTCTTGCCAAATATTATGGTAAGAAGCAAGATCATAATTCAGGAACTTTGCAGCAAGATAAGCAGCTCCAGCAGCAATATGGTGGGGTTTAAATTGAAGCCACAATGAGCTCCTGAGCCTGCAAAATAAAAGCCAAATGTTAACAAACGCCAGTGGAAAAAAACTTTGCAGCCAATTTCATTGTTCAATGCGGAGAATAATCAAACCAACCATCGGAGCAAGACTATGACCAACAGGGAATGTCGTGTACAAAACTTAGCACATATCACCACAGAAACCACACATCAACCACAAATAATACAAAACATAATCAAAACAGTGTTTGTGAAGAGGAAATAAGACAAGTCATTTTTCCTTACCAACTAATGGCACCAATCCAGGTAGAATATTTTGCAAGAATCTCTGCACCATGGCTGATAGAGTACGAAAACTATACCAAACATGTTATACCCATCTAGTGAACACATCTATTCCAGCCCAATTCTGCTGTGCTTTTAACTCCAGTAATATAGAAAAATCAAAATGAAACAAACAGAGCTAGCAGCGCAATGTGGATTTCAAGCAAGTTTCTTCAACTCATCAGTTATCTGAAAGGGCTCATCAAGAGACATGCCTCACTGCTCATGGAGCATGCATGCTATACCAATTATAGAGCACTAAGGCGGCAAGAGATGAAGCTATGAACAATTTTCCTCAATGAAACACATGGTATGATATAGTACTGCATTATTAGCATATAGGTATTAACTCATATAAACCAATCAAAAATAGTATAGAATAATAATAGTATACACATTTTCCTTTATCAAAAATTAATAATAATAATGGACTGAAGTAACTTTTTTTTTAAATAAAAAAAAGGTTAAAAGATATGGTGAAGTCAAAGACACTGGTGCACAAAGAATAGATATACTTTGTCTATATGGCTGATGACAGGGACAAAATACAACTATATATGTATTGATTTTTTCCCCTTATGATTTGGCCTCACAAAACCCCCAACTTGGCATGAAACTGGCCAAACTAACCAGGACAAGATAACAAACTTTTCAGCAGAATTGATCCACAAAACTTGTTTCCCTAATAATGATTCTCCTCTTCCTCACGAGACAATCATTCTTCCACAAAAAAACAGTATGCAGGGGGTATGCCATGTTTAAACCAGCACCAAGCGATAAATAATCACAAGACCCATGCCGAAAAAAGGACCAACCCTACCGATATTGCCAGTCCAAGCCTATTCAGAAATATATTAAAGAACTTGGGCACAGTGCTGCACAGCCATTGAGATAAGCCCTGTCCAATCATGAATGATTTTAAGCTCTCAACTGAGAATATGCCCTTTTGGTTGAGCTTCCTACTTCCACCAATTAATTTTTCAAGTACTGATACTGATTGCTTCAAGATGTTGACGCCTTAGCAAATATTTTGTCATGCATCCAGCATAAGCCAAGTGCTCTAACCAATAAGGTGATTTATACTAATTGAGCATCCAACTACCTTCAATACAATATGCAAGCTATCATTCAGAGTTTCAGACAAATCTCCACTTGATTTCTATATTTCTTTGAACATCCTTGAAGGACCGGGAAACCTTCATCTTTGCACTTTTTTCAAATTAGCAGCTAATAATGTTGCCTTCTTAGACTAAGTATTTAGCAGTTATATATAGACATAAATATCTTTTAACTAACCCCATAAATCACTGTTGCAACTGTCTAAAGATAAAATGATGATAGGACATATCCTAAAAGGAAACAACGAAAGTGAGTTTAATACAGATAACTATTGGCTTAAGATAACCTAATACACCCCAATCACTCTCGGGTTAGAAACAAAGACAGCTAATAGTGGTGAAGGATCTCTCCAAGAACCAGACTGACTCAATATGATTAAACACTAGGATTTTACACACAAGACACCTCTCAATTCAAATTGGAGCCCCCTCAGAAATAAGAGTGGAAATCTACGCCAGACTCTATGTTCTATTGACCTATACCCATGAGACAAGGAGTATTGTCTTTCTGTAGATAACAGAAAGAAGGGTAAAATCTAAGTCAAGTCACTGAGTTCTTTTATACTTACAGTGTGTATCAGTTAATTTTTTGCAGGAAACCAACCCAAATGACTAGTACTATAAGCTAGTACTAAATTTGACATCACTGAGAACATGGAGCCTGGATGGAAGATACATGTACAACTGAGGTCATAAATCTTCCCACTTTTACAAAATTTCAAAATTTTTAAAGGAGGTTTCAAAATAATACTGTAAACCCTTCATTTGAAAACCATTTTAAAACTAGAAACATAATCAAAACAAAATTAGAATTTTGACAAAACCGAAAACTTCCAGTCTTGAGGGGAAAAGGTAGAATGATAATAACCAATCAGGATTTAACTTGGAAAATAGTCACGAGATCCATTTATATTTTTATGGTATCCCTTTCTAAAAGACAAGAGGAGGAAAGAACCCCTCTTCACACAAACATATTGACCCTTCCAAGTCAATTATTTTCCTCCAGATCAGTGTGGAATGCACAAAACGTTGGAGGCAGCCAGAAATTTCACAAACTCAGTTTATGGATGGACTCCAGAGGACTGATTCCAGATAAACTGAAACTCAAAAAGATAGGGGTTAAAGTAAAATAACAGTATTAGCTTTTCTGTAGGTTCTATGGCTTTCATAGCCAAGACCAAGTCGGGCTATAATAATAGGTAAGAGAACCAAAAATATCAGCAGTTCAACGTCAGATGTGTAAAAAAAATTTCCATGAACAGCACATCAATCCAGCAGCTAACAATATCATACAGGCGAGCACGCTAATCTTGTAAAGACCCTGCAATTATATGCCATGCCAAAAAATCAATATGCCATAACTGAATAACCACGTAGAACAGCTGGGCTAAATAATAAAATTATGGACACAAGCACACATTTTTGGATGAGATGAAGAAGATAACCTGCATGACCTTCAAACCTTGACTCATATTTTCAATCCACTCATATGGACTCCATGGGACACACCCCACCTAAAATCCATTTAGAGTTGAAACCCATAAAATCTGGCTGGTTGGTGGGATTGGAACACACATGCTCCCAAGTGTATAAAACAGCTACTCAATCATAGCACAGGATCACATCCCAATTTATTGAACATTATTTTTAGACTACTTTGGAGTAATACAAACATCACAACAGAATAATTAAAACCAACACTGTACCTGAAAACCGAAAGATCATATCATCGTATATGTAACAAAGCTATTGTGCATGGGCATCAAGGTGAAGTTCACAATGCAACATTCAGTTTTACTTCTAAATTAACTGAACTAATCCTTAAAAACGTATAGCACCTGTAAAATTAACTTCAATTAAGAAATAATAGCTAAAGCTGCAGCATTAAAGATAATCTTACCCTTCACTGACCAAGTTTAACGCCAGATTCACCAAGAAAGTTTGTGAAAGGCCTAATTTGTTAAGAATTGATGTAAGAGGATCATAAGGATGCTGCACGTTGAGTTCAAAATTTAAAGTAGTCAGTATCATTTGCTCCGCCTCAATCACACGTTCCCGATACTGCTCAAACCAATCCTGTTCAACAGACAACTCAATTAATGACAGCATAATAAAACCAATATGGCAATCTATTTCCCTGCTCCCAGGTAGCAACAGTAAACTCTTTTATATAAGCCAAAAGATTTACAATATTTTGAAGGTGCCTATAGTGTTTTGAACAGAAAGCTTTAGTACTTAGGATGCAAGAACAGACAAGACTAAATCAGCTTTTAAATGCGACACACTAATTCTTATTCCAAATTTGCTTTGCTACCAAATACTAACATTCAGTATTCATCCTCGGCAAAATGCTTTCTATAGGTAATAGCATGCAAAGGCATGAATAGACTTCATGTTATTCACACTTATGTTAAAATACTTTCACCCCTTTATGTTTCATGGCAAGGAGAGATTGGAAGGAGTTTAAAGGTACTCACAACAGGGAGGATATAGGACAAGAATGCAATATCCTGCTTATGGAATATCTCAGAAGATGTTCTCAGAACATTGTTCAAAGGCCGCGGTGTCTCCTCGCTTTTTGCAGCAAGAAAAAGAGCAGCAGTAGCAATCAACTGCAAAAGAGCCAAAATGATAATGGACACTTTTATCACAAGCCAACTAGCAAATACAAATTTTCTTACATGCGTGTGAACATAAAGTGGAAACATATATTAAATGCATAAATGAATAAAAAATATAATGAATTGCTTAAGCTGAAACTCACAAATCTATCGTGGCAAGCATGTGATCTTCGAACAAAAAACCGATGGCACAGAACCATGGCAGTTCCAATAGTAGTTTGTGGCCTGCAAGACATAATATGGATTTCTTAAATCAGGAAAAGGTACAACAATTTAGTTATAGACACTACAAACACAAAAAGGTAGAGGAAATAGCACAATTAAGGGACATTTTCAAGATTGAGTGCTTACAAATCGAGCTGCAAACCAAGATTCTGAAGGAACGCACAATAAGAGTAGCGCAGATGCGTTTCGCGTAAAGCATCAATACCATCCCTTCTTGAAGGTGAATATCTCTCAATCTCGTCCCTAGACATAAATACAGGGTCATCGTCCTCCAATTGTGACCGATCACGTTTACTGCTGACAGATGTAGAGGTTTCAGCATTTGATCTTATATGAGGTACGAGATTACTGGAGTCTGGGGGAGCAGCCATGTAATGCATGTTAGGTGGCGGATAGTGTCTCCCACTATCTCCCCAAGTAGCAGCTGAAAACTTTCGTCTTTTCAAAGAAGGAGCAGAATTGGGCTGCACATTATGGTAACCTCTATTATGCTCTCCAAACTGGCCCATGAATTCATAGGAGTGGTTAACGTTTCGGTTAGGATTGCAATTCCAATTCCAGTTCCTGTTCCTGTAGTTGTTGGAAGTATTATTGTTATAGTTATTTCTATTTAAAGGGTAGCGGTAATCATCCTGAAAAGTGCCCCCTTGCGGACGACAATTCCTTGCAAGAGACATTGCTCTTTATTTCTTTTAAGAAAGAAACCTGCCAAAAAAAAAGGCTAGAGATTCAGGTGACTGAAAATGAATTGCTAGAAAATATCTTTCTTGGTAAGCTGAATACATAAAAATAATACTCTTCCAACAATCTAAAAGATAAAATTATGGTTCTAATCTTCCTGCTTTTACTAAATGTTAACCCAGATATAAAAAGCTCAAAATAAGATTTATAACACAAAAGGTTAATCAATTTGACATATTCCAGCTAAATCATTCCTCAGATGTTTGATTTTCCTACATTTCTCTCTAATGATCCCCTAATTATCATCTTAATTAGCTCTCCTACTAAACGTAAACAGCCTAATTTGAAATCAACTTAAGGAACAAAAAGATATACTTTAATCAGCAATTCGAATTTATTAATCAGTCTACAAATAAAACAATACAAAAACTGAAAAGAAGAAAATATGCAAAAACCAGACTTAAGAAATCAAATTACAAGAGACAGAATATTAAAATTTTCACATATTATATTAGATCAACATTTAGAAAGATAAAAGAAACCAAAAATCAACCTTTTTTCACGCTGAATTGCAGATAATAGCTGCTTGACAATCAAAGAAAAAAACCAACGATAAAATTCAAATTGTTACCTGAATCAAAAGAGAAAAAGATCGAGAAATACGCCGTGAATTTGTATGCGATTGAAGATGGGAATCAGTAAGATTAAGATCCAAGATTGATATAAGATTAGGGTTTAGAAGAAGAAAGGAAGGGAAGGCGATGAGAGGGGTCAAAAAGAAAAGGAGAAAAAGAGAACTTAGAAAGAAAGAAGAGTCCAAACTCCAAAGATAAATTCTAAAATCCAAAGCAAATATATTTCCTTTTGCTTTTTTGATGTTTCTTAGATTTCAATTTCTTTTTCGATTTTAATTTTGAATAACACAAGATAGGAGTAAAAGATAAAATTCGGTCAGGTCGGGTCAGGTACGCCTACCGAATCCGCGTGGAACATGTTTCAGAAAGACACGTGTCCTTACACGCAACCGAAACCAAAATATCAGTTTGGGCCAATCGAATTTTAGTCAAGTCAGTGACCTACTAATTAATGGGCCAACGAGCGAAAGCCTATTAGATTTATTTGGGCCAAAAAGGCCCAAATAAAATTAGACCCAATTTGATTTTTTTTGTAATTACTTTTGAGCAATCCCATATCCTCCCACAATTCTCATTTTCTCTTCCAATGTTTGCTTGATGATCTATATATATACTATATATAAAAGTACGAATAAGGGAAAACTTTATGTTTTCAGATTATACCCTTATTTTTAAAAACATATTTTCAATTGTACCCCTTTTTTTAAAATATATTTCTAAATTGCCATTACTAAATAATATTTTTAATTATTCCATTATTTTTTTAATCATAAATTATTCCATTATATGAATTTAATATTTTACTTTTAATTTCAATTTTTAAATGTCAATAAAAAGATTAAACTAATACTAACACTAACACGTACAATACTATTGTTAGTGAAGTTCCATCTCTTCGTTATATAATGTTTTGCGGCATTCACTTTATTCAATTGGAAATTGTTGAGTTAGAAAAGTAGGTGATGTTATGATTTTGATTTTCTTGTCTCTATGTGGTTATCAAAATTTCATAAGATGGTTATTATAATTCCATGAGGAGGTTATCAAAATTCCATAGTGTGGTTACCAAAATTTCATAGTGTAGTTACCAAAATTTCATAGAGTGGTTACCAAAATTTCATAGCATCAGGTTATTAAAATTTCTTAGGTTAGTTATTCAAAATTTCATAGGGTGGTTAATTATCACAATTTTATAGAAAGGTCATCAAAAAGATTTCAAAATGTCATAGCGAGGTTATATGAATTTCAAAGTGTGGTTAGCAAAATTTCATTAGAAGGTTACTAATACTTCATCGGGAGGTTATCAAAATTTCATATGAAGGTTATAAAAGTCTCAATTTCATAAGGAGTACCAAAAATTGATAGAAGGTTATCAAATCTCATAGAGTGATTATTGAAATTTCATAAAGATAGGATTATCAAAATTTATATGAAGATTATCAAAATTTCATGGTGTTATCAAAATTTCAAAGCGAGGTTATCAAAATTACATAATGTGATTATCAAAATTTCATAGAGGGGTCAACAAAATTTTATAAAGATGTTATCAAAATTTCATAAAGAGGTTATCAAATTTTCAAAATGTGATTACAAAAATTTCATAGTGGTATTTCTGGGGAGGTTATCAAAATTTCATAGTATTGTTACCAAATTAGGAAGGTTATTAAACTTTTATGATGGAGTAATCAAAATTTCAGGGAGGATACCAAAATTCAGGGAGGATATCAAAATTCAGTGAGAATATCAAAATTTCATATGAAGGTTATCAAATTTTCATAGTTTAGTTTTCAAAATTTCATAAGAGGGTTATCAAAATTTCATAGTATGTAGATCAAAATTTCATATGGAGATTAGCAAATTTTCATAATGAGGTAATCAAAAAATCATAGGGAGCTTATCAAAATTTGTAGTTATCAAGATTTCATAAGAAAGTTATCAAAATTTTATAGGGAGGTTTATTAAAATTTTATAGGAAGATTTATTAAAATTTCATAGCGAGGTTATCACAATTTCATAGTGTGATTATCAAATTTTTACAGTGTAATTACTAACAATTCATATGGAGGTTTTTAAATTTTTATAAAGTGGTTATCAATATATCATATGGAGGTTATCAACATCTCATAGTGTTGGTTATCAAAATTTCATATTGAGGTCTTCAAAATTCCTTAGGGAGGTTAACAAAATTTCATAAGAAAGTTAAAAAAAATTATAAAAATATTCTTGAAATTCCATAGTATCGTTATTAACATTTCATAGGAAGGTTATCAAAATTATATAATGGGATCATAAAAAATAGTGTAATCAGGGGGGCGGATTTTGACACATGAGATTGGGGGGAGGGGGCAGATTGAATACAACATAATTTTTTTTGGGGGGGGGGGGTGGATTTAAAATTTTTTCCATAAATTATATGTATATATATATATGTATTCTTTTGGCCGGAATGTAAATGTATATGTATAATAAGGAAAATTTTAAAATTTTGGGCCCAATCATTGTCTACGGTACGCCCCTGAGTGTAATTATTATAATTTAATAGAGATGTTATCATAATTTCATATGAATATTTTATTTAAACACGTTGCGCCACGTGCAAGGCACGTGATAGCTAAAACTAGTTGTAAAAAAACGACTGATATTGATGTCCGTTGAATTGAGTGGAAGAAATTCGATGTTTCTTAGAGTTTTCTTCTGTTTAAGGTTTGATGTAATTTAAATTTAAATTAATTAGGATCCAATGTGATTACCGGAATATACCGCACTATGTATCAGTACAAGAGGGAAAAAAATAGATGGAAATTAGCTAGAAAAAGAATAGGAAAAAAAACAAAGTGAAGTATGCTAATGATCATTTGCTTAGCTGTTTCAAAGTGCTTTAGGGGTCGGTTTTGAGATACTGAAATAAAGTTGAGATGATGGAGATCTCCTCCAATCCAATTCTCCCAAACCCACAGCAAAAAGGTTGATTATGATTTTAAAATATTGAAGAAGTGGGCAGAAAGAACGATCACCCCTTCATAATTCATCCAAATGCTTTGACACTTGTAATGTGTTGGTCCATATATAGCAATTAGCTAAGCCACCAACTCAAAATCTTTAAACTCTCCATTAATATTCAAAAGCTTTTCTTCTACTCTTTGCTTTGCCAAAATCCTTAATCTTGTTTCACTTTTTTCTCTTACGATGTTAATTAACAGCTTCCCGATGTCTAGAACTCCTCTAATTAAGTTTTGTTGAGTACAAGGTATTTGCCATGCTTAATTCACTTTCGATCGGTTCCCCTACATTATAGTAGCAAATATGGTTTTGGTATTCTCAAGACTCATGTTAGGGCCTTATACTATTATCTAACTTTTGGTTTTCATTTAGAATATATACAATCTTCTTACTATTTCAAGATTCCAACCTGAAACTACAATCAAATTATAACGATTGGAGTAACCTTAAACTCTAATTACTATATTGTTGACACGTCGATAAATATAGCTAACCGTGTTTTGGAAGATGTAATTCTTCTAATATCGATGCTTCTTAATCAATTAATTAATTATCACTCACACATATATAAATGCAGTTAGTTAAGTTCCTTATAGGATTGCGTGATTTAGTTTTTTATTAACTTATTAATATTAGTGATACTAAAAATTATTATTAAAAAATATACTATGTTGTACGAAATGTCTTTCTTTTATGCACATATATGTATATATCTATAAGTTAATGCCATGTTTGGCCAAAAAAAAATAAGTTAATGCCATGGGAACATGTGAAGGCTTATGCCATTCAATTTTCATCATCACCCCACATCTAAGCCAAAATACTAGCAAAATCTATAAACATATACACATGCATTTAAAATTTTTATTTAAGAAAAAAGAATAAAAGATCTAAAGATGGAACAATCTAGATAAATAAGAGTTTATTAAGAATGCAAGAATCAAGATATGATTATAAGGCCGCTAACTATAACTTCTACTTTACATGCATGCTTATGCCACAACGACCAATTATACATAGGAATGTAGGCCCTTCTAATGTGCAAATTATACATATACACATACACATATTTTTCTTTTTACTCTTCTTTTTTGCTTTCTTCCTTACCTAATGAATTAGGACCAATAATCGACCATACAAATCTTGAATGGCAAGTACAAATCTTTTAATGCTTTACTTAAATGTAAAAAAAAAGAGAAATCGGGACATTTAAAAGTTTAAATTGGTCCTGTATTGTTAATTTCCCAAGTACCCTCTCTCTACCTAAACTAGATCCTAAAAATAGCTTTTAGTGGTAATGAAAAAGTACCCATGGACCATTAATCTACTAAGATCCATCTATACATTGTCAGTAGCAATCACTATTAATTACTACCAAATCCAAAGTTTATAGAGCTTAAACAGCTGTAATTAACAGGCTAATTAAAAAGCCAGGTTGAAAAATCAATAAACAATGACCATATCATGTATTCAGAGAAAAACAACTGTTTTCTGTATTATTCTCTGTACGTATAGAGTTTAATTTTATTGTATTTTTACTCCACTCTAATTAACAGCAGTCCTAAAGTTTGTGGCTAGTGGCTACCCCCACACTCTGCCTGCTTCTGCCAAACCCTAATTAGAAAAACTGAAAATCATTTTCCTTTTGGGAAAAGAAAAACAAAAATGGGGGCAAAATTTCTAACCCCATGATCCTACACCACATTTCACGTATAGGGCACGTGACACCTAACTGCATGCAATCACACTACACATGACTGTTTTCACTTCACACACTTTGCACACATTGAGAGAGAAGATCATCAGAAGAAGAAGAAGAAAGAAAACCTTTTTTTTTCCTTTGAAATGAAAAACAAACAAATTAATTAAAGAAAAGGAGAGAGACGTTTCAAAACTATAGCTTAGTGCTATACCATGTGGCTCCTTTTGAAGAAGATCCCTCTGAGCCAACCATATAACGTATTGTTCACTGAATCCATAGACCCCAAAGTCTCAAACTCAGCCATATAATGCCAAAGAGTAGAGACCCCTTCTTTAAGGCACGATAAATTGAGTTATTATACTTTTTAATTAAGGGTATCTCTCTAACTTATAAGTTTATTGATTGGGATTTAAACTTTGTTTGATAAGAGAATTTCTTTTTATAGATTTTATATTTGATCCAATCATGATACCTTATAATTACTACTATCAATTTCAATGAGAATTATCATGACTAATGGTCTCTACTCTCTTCGAGACTTCGACCCACATTTTTTTAAAATTTTTTATTTAAGTATATAGAAATTATTAGTACTTTCTACTTTTTATTGAATTATAATATGGATGATATTTTTGTACACCCAATTATATCCTAGACCTACAAATAGAGAGAATAGACGTTAAGAAAGATTTTTCCTCAACTGTGATCCAAGGCGACTTGACTCCAAATTAGTTTATCTTATCTTATATAATGATTATTGAAAGATTTTCCTTATGCATTTTAAATCTACTATAACGACTTCTAATTAATCGAAATTCAATACAACTATAATTAGAAGATTTTCTCCTCATTCAATATTCGATGTGACTCGACTTCGAATTAATACCATTAATGGATATACCGGTTTGTACCAAATGATAGGGGTATACGTATTTCTTGTAATATCAAGAGAAAATGAGAAGGCGAGTATAGTGAATGCTCCTTGAAGTCGCGTGAAGTCAAACACAACTCAAAGAGTAACGATCCATCCTTTTCTCTCTCTCTAAATCATCATATATATCTCTCTCTATATATATATAATATACTGCACACTATTATAAAGTTATTTACATTTTTAAGAAGAAAGCCTTGAACATTTTCATATATTCCTTTGTTGTTGATAATGTAGCAAGCTTTTGAGAATCATGGGGAAGCGACGAGAGAAACTTTCAGCACCAAGATCTCAAACATTACCCCCATCTCCATCCCATTCTTTTTCTTCATCATCTTCTTCCGATTTCGAGTTCACAATTTCCCTTTCCCCACGCGCCAAGTCAACTTCCAATCTATGTCCAGCCGACGAGCTTTTTTACAAAGGCCAGCTTTTGCCCCTCCACCTCTCCCCTCGTCTCTCCATGGTCCGAACACTCCTTTTAGCCTCCTCCAGCACCTCCTCCTCCTCCGACACCTCCTCCGCCACCGCCTCCCGTGACTCCACCGGAAGTTCCAACGACTCCCACTCTTCTTTCGCTAGTGACCTCGTTTTGCTCGCTGATTGTGACTCCTCCAGACCCAGCTCCGTTACCGAAGACGATGAGTTCAAACGGCTTCATAACGGCGGCGGCCAGATCAAGAGAAACAAGTATTTCTCTTTGTCGAGATTCTCTTCCGTGTTCAAGAAGGAAAGTAGTAAGAACCGTGAGGAAAACATGGCGGCGGCGGCGGCGGGTTCTAATTCTTCGGTTAGAAAAATGAGCACGACGGCGAAAGAAGTTATAAGGAAGTATTTTAAGAAAGTGAAGCCATTGTATGAAAAACTATCCCAAAAACAACAGCAAAAAATGGGAGGATCAATTGCGGCGGTTTCGACTCTGCAATCAGCAACTTCAGTTCCAGCTTCCTTCTCTATCAAACCAGAGAGATCTGTCAAAGACATAGAGAAGATCAATACAAGGAAAGAAAGTAACAGCAACAATGGCGGATTTTCCCACTCTTTCTCGGGAAACTTAAGGTACCCAAGAAGAAAAAGCTGCGTTTCAAGCTGCCCATCATCGATGCGGTCGTCACCAAGCCACTCTGGAGTTCTTTCTAAAAATGGGTTCCCAACAACCATGAATACGGGTCGGGTCGCGGGTGGCATGCACTTCTCGGATACCTCATCAATGGAAGAACTTCAAAGTGCAATTCAAGGTGCCATTGCTCATTGCAAAAATTCTTTGCTTCAAACCAAACCTTCTGTAGTAAGTAACGAAATTTAATTAACTCTCCCCAAAAAAAAAAAAGTTTCTTACGAGATTAAATTCTCAAATTTTCTATATATTTTATATAATTAATCTCGTAAGATATATAAAAATAACATGACTCAGTAAAGAAATTTGAGTACTAACTAGGGTTTCTTCTTCTTCTTCTCACTTTTCTGGATTTATCTCTTTGTTTGTTCCCATGATCTTGAGCATCTTTCTCCTTTTTTTTTATTGGATGTATGAATGAGAGAGACGAACGTGAGGTAAATGTTTGCATGGTGAAATTATTGTGTAACTTTTTTTTTTTTTCCTCCTTTCTTTTTGTAACATCCATTTGGATTTGCTATTAACTTGGCACGAAATTTTAGGTAGCTAGCTCTGGCATCTGGGAATTTTAATTGAAATATATATTTTTGGTAGCTCGTGATTTGATTTACGTTTTCGTTTTGATAGTAACGAACAAAAATCTATATGAATCGTGGGGTGACTGACTAGCCATTAAACGTTTACGCTCCAATTTTTGTCTATTTTCGCTGGTCCGTTTTGTAACGTATAATTATGAATCTCGTTAAGGCTTTCTTTTGTTTTTTCCTTGGACACCAAACGAAAATTATTAATTGTTAGTAATAAAATTTCGTCAGCATGAAAGCAGGCTTTTTTGCGGCTGCCACAACATGCTGTCATTACCCTTTTTCTCTCTTTTGGTAAATAAAAGAAGTTTAGGATATAGGTGCAATATATATTATGTACCCCTAAGGGTGAGTCGTCTATTTAATGGGCATTTACAGAATTAGGGTTATAAATCACCTTTTAAAAAAGGGTTTAATTTCTTCGAGATAATTTCGAACTTACAGATTACCTACTAATAAGAGTTTTCTGAAGCTCGAACAATTCAAAATGTAAAATGTTGTTATTTCTTTTAACGATCGATCTATAATAGAAAAAAATACTTTGAAACTATATCCTACCTAAAAAAGAATTGAAATTATCCCAAAAAAAATTTATAGCATTAAAATGGGACTTTTCTACAATTTGAATGGTTAGGTTTTGACGTTTTATTCCCTAGGCATTTTAGGAAAAATTAAAATTATTACCCGTCCTTCCTTGGTTCTTGCAGTTAATTTGACTTTTGGTAGCTGTTGTTTTAAACTGAAAAAATGCGAATAAATAATACAATGTGTTTAAAGTTTGGTGGGAATAATGAGAGAGGGGCGGAGGGGGGGCATGTGAGGAAGAGTAAATGAAGCTTCAGCTATGCTCTCCTATATATACGAATCTCTCTCTGATAGAGATTAGACGGTGCCATATATTTATTGCTTCCATTGCATGTAGTATAATATATGAGTAGCAATGAAGTTTCTCTTTTTGGAATTTTCAAATTTAAATTTGAATACTACTCCTATTTGTTTTATAAGTTCAATGTTCAGCAGCTTGTCGACAAGTTAGTCTCATAATAATCCAAAATTTTTGCCTATTTCATCCTCAGTGAGCTGTATCATTCATTAATTAGTCGGTGAAGCTATTTTCTTCATTCTTCTCTTTTCCATATAAAGGAAAGAAACATGTTTTTAGCGAAATACTTTTTGAAGGACAATATTAGCTAGAGAAATATTGATTTGGTTAGCTTAAATATTATGATTGTAATTGTGTTGTCTCTTAAAAATTACTATCATGGATCATTGCTCAAGAAAATTATGTAAATTACAACTAATTGAACTAATTTTTCTAAATGTTAACCCTCAATTGATCAAATTGAAAAGCTATACTTCAAAATTGAGTCATGCATCTTACAAATGTCTATTAGCCTACAATATATTTTACATTGAGTCCCAATTAATACATTAGACTTCAAATGAAAGACAATTTTGGCAATGGGAATTGGCACAAGTGATTATGTTTCATATTCTTTATGCACCCCACATCCCGTTGACTACAATCTTTCATTTGGTAAGCGATCTGTAAATTCTCAAAAACCCGGAGATGAAAGTAATTTGCCTTGCCCTTGGAGATGGGTTAGCACCCCTCATTTAAGGTACATCAAATTTATATTTCCACTCAATCTAGTAAGTATCGAATATTGATAGCATTTTTAGAATGCTGCGAACACCATCCATCTTTCTTCTTAACATACATACTTGTGAAACTGATCTCTCTTCCTTGAAATCAAGAGAAGAAAATGACTTGACAAAACAAGTGCAAATTTTGGATATAAATGCTACTATAAAATAAAATGAAATAAAAATAAGGGTGATTATATGATACATCGACGGTGTAAATTTTAGACTCCACAAGTGGGTCATCGAGTTGACACATGTACATTTTTTGAATTATTTAAGTTTTAAATATTTCAATTTAGTCCCTAAGGGACACATGTCACCCTTCAGGATCCACTTGTGTAGTCTACTAAACTTCATTGACGGTGTTTGTAGTAATTTGCCTAAAAATAAAGAAGGGGTAAGTAAAATCATAATGTCGCGTGAGAGTACAAATACGGCAACGTTCATTATAATTTTGACCGATAAGATTAAATCAGAACCGTAGATTTTGGGTAAAGTATTTGTCGGTTACTGTATGTTTGCTTCTGTTCTGTCGGAGAGGGGGCTCAAGGGTCAAGAAAACAAAATGGGGATGGAAATGGACCAATCATCACCCTCTGATGTCGAGATTTTTTGGAATCTAATTCAACTCTGGTTTCCCAAAAGGGAGGTCCCACAGATGTTTGAGTGGGACCTGATATAGGATATCCTGACCACCTGATGAAAAAGGCAGCAATTAATAACT
Source organism: Corchorus capsularis (assembly GCA_001974805.1). Lineage (NCBI taxonomy): Eukaryota > Viridiplantae > Streptophyta > Magnoliopsida > Malvales > Malvaceae > Corchorus > Corchorus capsularis. The sequence continues at coordinate 116,803 of AWWV01013536.1, read as the reverse complement.
TGTGGCCATAATTTTCAGTACATGTTAGTACTCTTCGTAAGCAGGCCCCCAATCCAACCCCCAAATTGGGTCCCCTATCCGCTTTGGATTAGTTAACATTGGTCCTACAAATATAAACAATTGGGATTTTTGGGCTTTACATTGCCTTTAATAAACAAATAAGTAACTTTCTTCAAAAGAAAACACAAAATTACTAACTTGTAGCCTAGGTTAATGAGTTTATTTAAGAAAGTGAGGAGCTTTGAGATCTTCTTTAGAGTATATTTCAACTTCTAATTATCTCAATTATAGTGAAAACTCCATTATAATTGCTTAATCATGTTGATAAAGTTGATCAAAATGATAAATTTGAGTTTGTAATGGAAGATATATAATTGGATTCGAATATCAATAATTTCTATTGAGAGACGATATGTAAGTCTAAAAAATTCCACAAATGAGACATGTAAGATCTTACAAAAAATTGACGACTTGCTATTTTTGAAGATTGCATTACTACCTACTAAGTATATTCCTAAACTTTTTCTTTCTTCAAAATAACTACTCAACGATCCTGATCATATAACCAACATCTTGTTTTCATAAATTTGAAGATCCTATTCAAAAACTAAAAATTTATGTGCATCTCCCGACTTTAGAGATGATATAGAGATTAAATCAAATGTACCCCAAAAGCCAAACAATTCAATGGCATTTTCTTTTATCAAACTATATTAAAGAAGTATTTGTTCACTTTGCATAACAACAATATCTCACATTTATTATTTTGCAATAGAATTGACATATCTCACATCTATAATTCTACTATATAATAATGAATTTAAATTACTACATGTGAAATTCATGGGGGAAAATAAAAGGAAGAAAAATCCCCTATCTAGCTCTAGCTAGGTGGGACTTGGGAGGAAATTGGGTTGCATTGCATTTTATAACTAGAGAAAAGAGTCATTTCAATATATCTCTCATTGGAAACTGATTTAACCAATAAAAATGAAAGGTTACATCAAAAAATATTTGGAACTAATTAATTCCTAGCTAGTTGTCAAGAAGATCCTGGATGAAATTCAAAGACAGACAAGTCACATGCCCATCATATTCACAGTATATATTAGATCTTCGTCAAACCAAAAAAAAAAAAACAAATTGAAAATTGTTTGATCTTTTGGTTTTCTCTTCTGATTGTTTTTAATTCCTTCCACAAGCTTTAAGCCATGGTATATAAATTTGGGAAGCATACTTACTAATAATAGCCTCATGTCACATGCACCAATCGGGTTAAACTTAAACATGTGTCCCCCCTACTTCTTTAAGATATATCTATCTATTTGGTTAGTTTGGAAGCAAAGTTTCCACATATATTTTCAATCTTTTCTTGCTTAGATGTGGGGATTCATTGATTCTTTTCAATCTTTGATATTTTCATATTATCTAGTCTGGCTGAAAACCCTTTAATATTCTTAATATAATTGTTCATCAATTATATCATACTAAATTAAAGAAAACCAATATATATAACTTCATAAAGAACAATAATGCGAGTATTCTACCCAAAACCGCGAGAAACAATGCTTGACATAGTAGGAAGGGAACTTAATTATTGCATCCTCCATTGATATGAGTTAATCAAAATAATACGAATATTTTTCTTTTCTTTTCTTCTTTTATACATTTTGCAGAATATTTATCAATACTTATTGGGTGAAATTAATATACTTTATACTTTTAAAGTATGTTGATGGCAAAATATGTCGTGGCATGAGATCGAGCTCCGAGAGAGACTTGTAAGAGAGTAAACCGTTAGAAAGAGGTCCCCTTGTGGTGTTTGAGGGGGGACCTCCTCCGATGGTCAACTCAATCAGATCCACTTTCAGTGTTGTGAGTGTTTGTGGAGGGTGGTGTAGAGAGGTGTAGCATAGCATTGAGCATATATAATATGACATCATAGAACATAATGAACGTCATGAGAGGTCATACCTTAGGTATTATCTTATATAGGTGAAGCCTTGGGCCTTTAGTTGGTTTTTGGACTTTAAGAGCTAAGTGGACTTTGGGTCTAGTATGGTGGTGCACAACAAAGTAATATTGCTTTAGTTTCAAATTCGATGCTTGTGAGTTGAGAAAATAAGCACCGAAAGAGTTCTTTCTTTTATTTAGGGTCCGATACGATTCAACTTCAAACAACTTCAAATTAATTGAAAATCTATGTGACTTAAAAAAATAGCTTATTGCTTGAAAAAGAAAAGTTTTGAAGACATTTTGAAATTTAAATCAAACTTATAATGATGAATACAGTGTCATGCATTAATACATGAAACTTTGCCCAAACCAAAGCCGACCTAATAATAATAGGGTTAAGTACTTTATAAGTTGCGTATTTTTTTTAATGATTTTTGCAACATTATTGTTTGATTTATTGTTGGTAAAAATAAGAGTAAAAATTGGGAACTATAGAAAAGGCAATTAGGCCTACTATGATCGATTATCATGGTATACTCCTTAACAACCAAACAATAAAAATGATGGGGTGATCAAACATTTACTTTGATGCCGGGCTAAAGTTCTATAAATCTTGTAGAAATATGCAGCCAATGCCAAAAAAAAACGATATAGTATTTTTTTAATTCAGAAATTATTTCAGGATTTAATTATGCCCATTGTCTAAAGATGTTTTACTGTCTCTAATTTCATACAATCGATCATACTATAGATTTAATCCCTGTATATGTATAGGCTAACATATCAGATTAAAAAATGAAGAAAAATAGGGAATTGACGGCTAAAGTAATAGATGAATGTTCAAAGTTGAAACATCAACAACAATATAAATTAATTGCATATAATAAATTTCTATATGCAAAATTACTAACTTTTATATCAAAAGTACAACATATCTATTGCATATATTGAACGATACTACAACTTTTGACATCTTGAGTAGCTAGGAAGGATAAGCGCTTTACACTTCTTTATCCATCCATTTACTTGTGGTACTATTTTTAATGTGTTTTAATTATTTATTTATTTCTTTTTTTTTCAAATTATTTAGTAATTTCAATCAAAAATAATTTTATAGTATATGTATAACTAAATATAATTAACGGGAGAAATTTGAAAGAAAGTTTTGTTGGAATAGTTTTAACGGTTAAAAAGTTAAAATGGTTGAAGTTCACATGTGAGGTTCATATATCTTGTTTTTTTTTTTTTTTTGAGATAAGAATCATTTTCATTTATTGATGAAATTGTTATTACAAACGCACAGGAATACCCGTACACCGCTACATAATTAGCTATATTACCGAAACGCTAATCTATGAACCAACAAACCCAGTAAAATCTAATTACAATTTAAATAAATCTCTATACCCAAACATAAACTACCTATCTACCAAATAAACAAACAAATTACAAACAAACTCACATTCCGTAAGAGTTGAACCCAAGACCTCATGGTCTTGGTAGGCTGGAACTAAGAATCTAGTACTCTACCACCAGGCCAAATGCCTGATGACTCATATATCATGTTAAAAAGGGATGGGTTGGTGGTTTTTTTTTTTGATTTTTTTTGGTGAAAGGATTGGTGGTTTTTTAACATATATATATTGACAGCGTTAGTGAGACTTATAGGCAAATGAGGTCATGTTGCTGCTGCTGCTGCTCTCTCTCTCTCTATTGGTGGGTTTTTTAACATGTATATATTGACAGCGTTAGTGAGACTTATAGGCAAATAAGGTCATGTTGCTGCTGCTGCTCTCTCTCTCTCTCTCTCTTCTTTTTTTTCTTCTTCTATATTTACAAGATAACTTTGTTCGAGGCGGGTTGACCCATTATGGGGGTAAAGCTCTTTCAACAATGGTTTCTCCATTCACAAGATTCGAACCCGTGTTGCGGCTCTCTCTAACAAATAACAAATAGTATCAAAGTTAGGTTTGACTCAAGTTCAAAGGGTATATCGAAATCAGGATTAAAAGTTCAGTGAAATGCTCAAATTAGACCCAATTCTTTTTTCAACCCAAGGATTGAGTTATAATCTTTTTTTTAGACTCATACACCGCTACATGATTAGCTACATTACCGAAACGCTAATCTATGAGCCAACAATTCCCCAACAAACAAATCCAGTGAAATCTTATTACAATTCAAATAAATCTCTATACCCAAACATCTAAATGAGAATTCAACCCAAACTAGAAACTATACCATAAATAAACTACATACCTACCAAATAAATAAATAAATTACAAACAAACTCACATTCCGTGAGAGTTGAAACCAAGACCTCATGGTCTAGGTAGGCTGGAACTAAAAGTTCATTACTCTACCACGAGGCCAAATGCCTGATGGCAAGTTACAACCTAATTAAACTTTGAGATATTAGCCATCAGACATTTGGTCTGATGGTAGAGTACTAGACTCTTAGTTTCAGTCTACCTAGACCACGAGGTCTTCGGTTCAACTCTCATGGAATGTGAGTTTGTTTATTTTGGTAGGTATGTAGTTGATTTATGGTATAGTTTATAGTTTGGGTTCATTGGGCTTGTTTGTTGGGGAAGGGGTTTGTTGGCTCATAGATTAGCGTTTCGGTAAGCTAGCTAATCATGTAGCGGTGTACGGGTCTTCCTGTGCGTTTGTAATCCCAATTTCTTCAAGAAATGAAAATAATTCTTATCTCAAAAAAAAAAAACTTTAAGATATTAATAAAAAACTTTGAGATATTAATTTATGATAAAAAAATTAAAACTAAGGATTGAGTTATTGAGTTATTAATAAAAAACTTTGAGATATTGAGTTACATAAAAATAAGGGAGTTGCTAAATACCGTCCCCTTTTTGTTATTTACCGCCCCACTTTTTACACTTTTGCCCTTTGCTTCATTTTCTAAGATTTCAAATCCTCTGAAATCTTGAAGCTATCACGAACATAGAATAGCCGGAAAACTCCGGAAATGGACGATAACATGCTGTATTTTGATGACGATTTAAGAAAAATGCAATTTTTAAGGAAATTTAAGACTGATGACCCATGCCGCCCCAGGAGGGTGGCTTACCATGGCTCAAACCGAAAATAGCTAATTATTATTTTTTCAAAAAAAAAATAGCCTAGCCGCCCTAGTGGGGTGGCACAGCCATGGCAAAGCCGCCCCACCGAGGCGGCCTGCCCTGGCTGGCACAGCCGCCCTCCTGGGGCGGCACGGGTCATCAGCCTTAAATTTCCTAAAATTTTGCATTTTTCTTAAATCGTCATCAAAATACGACACATTATCGTCCATTTTTCTTAAATCGTTATCAAAATACAGCACATTAACGCTATCCTACGTTCGTGATAATTTCAAGATTTTAGAGGATTTAAAATCTTAGAAAATGAAGCAAAAGGCAAAAGTGTAAAAAGTAGGACGATGAATAGCAAAAAGAGAGCGGTATTCAGCAATTCAATAAAAATAATTAAAAAAAAATAAAGTTTGGGTTAGAGTAGAGCCCGACCTGACATAGCTGAAGCTTTGAGTAACTGTCGTTGGAATCAGGCCCGGCATTGAAACCTCAGAGCCCAACCCAAAATCTCTAAAATATAAAATTGTCTTAGATTTGATCATTTGAGCAACTTTGGGTGCAATTTTTTGTTTGTCTCGTCCACAATGTTTTAGGCTAACGCCATATCTAACCTACTTCAGTCTTTTGTAGCCTAGTGCAAACTCAAGAAAACAGCCTCTGCCCTCTGGCCTCCATGAATGGGCCTTCTTTCTACTAAAGCCATGAAAATCGACCGTTTAAGCCATGATGAGCCCAGAATTCGTCCGCACGGTAGCAAACCGTTACGCTTCCCAACTGAAACTATGTTGTCCCCCAAATCCCGCCTCTTTCTCCTTAGCCAAAACCATCCATGCTCACATGGTTACCTTCGGGTTCCGCCCTCGTGGCCACATTCTCAACCGCCTGCTCGACGTCTACTGCAAATCATCGAAAATCATCTACGCACGGAAGCTGTTCGATAAAAGTCCAGAACCAGATATAATTTCAAGAACCTCTATGGTTTTAGCTTATTCTTTGTCCGGAAACATTAAAAAAGCGCGGGAATTGTTTGAAGGAACACCTTTGAGTATCCGGGACAGTGTTTTTTACAACGCGATGATCACCGGGTTTTCACGTAATGAAGATGGCTTTGCTTGTTTTAGACTCTTTCGTCAGATGTTACGTGATGACTTCAGACCCGATAATTTTACCTTCACGTGTGTTCTGGGTGGATTGGCGATTATTGTTGATCGAGAAATGCAGTGTAGGCAAATGCATTGCGCGGTTTTGAAGTCAGGGACAGGATTTGTTACTTCGGTTTTGAATGCTCTTGTCTCTGTTTATGTTAACTGTGGGTTGATGTTTGAAGCTAGGAAGTTGTTCGATGAGATAAATGAGAAAGATGAGTTGTCTTGGACAACGATGGTTACGGGTTATGTAAAGAATGATGAACTTGATGCAGCTAGGGAGTTGGTTGATGGGATGACTGAAAAGTTGGGTGTTGCTTGGAATGCAATGATTTCAGGGTATGTACATCAAGGACGCTATGAAGAAGCCTTAGATATGTTTAGGAAGATGTATTCTATGGGAATTAAAATGGATGAATTCACATATACTAGCATTATTAGTTGTTGCACTCATGCTGGATTGTTTCAGCTTGGGAAGCAAGTGCATGGTTATGTTTTAAGGACAGAGGGTGAACCTAAACCTGAGTTTTCATTGCCTGTGAATAATGCATTGGTTACGTTATATTGGAAATGTGATAAAGTGGATTGGGCACGTGAGGTTTTTAATAACATGCCAGTAAGAGACCTTGTTTCATGGAATGCAATCTTATCAGGATACGTGAATGCAGGCCGTATTAATGAAGCTAGATCATTTTTTATGGAGATGCCAGAGAAGAATCATTTAACATGGAATGTAATGATATCAGGATCGGCACAAAATGGGTTTGGGGAAGAGGGTTTGAAGCTGTTTAACCAGATGAAATCAGAGGGTTTTGAGCCATGTGATTATGCATTTGCAGGGGCAATCACTTCTAGTTCCATGTTAGGATCACTAGAGAATGGACGACAACTCCATGCTCAAGTTGTCCGTGTGGGATTTGATTCAAGCCTCTCAGTTGGAAATGCATTAATTACAATGTATGCAAGATGTGGTGTTGTGGAGGCTGCCAATGCGCTATTCCTTACGATGCCTTGTGTGGATTCAGTTTCTTGGAATGCCATGATTGCAGCTCTGGGCCAGCATGGACATGGTCTTCAAGCATTAGAACTCTTTGAGAAGATGTTGAAGGAAGACTTATTACCTGATCGGATTACTTTTCTCACGGTTCTATCAGCTTGTAGTCATGCAGGTTTAGTTAAAGAAGGGCAGTATTATTTCAATTCGATGCATAGACTTTACGGGATAACCCCAGGTGAAGATCATTATGCACGTCTTGTTGATTTGCTGTCTCGAGCTGGAAAATTCTCAGAGGCAAAGGATGTTATCACATCAATGCCTTTTGAGCCAGGTGCGCAAGTTTGGGAGGCTCTTCTTGCTGGTTGTCGGACTCATGGAAACATAGATTTTGGGATTCAAGCTGCAGAACGGCTCATTGAGCTGATGCCACAACATGATGGAAGCTATGTGCTTTTGTCTAATATGTATGCTACTGCTGGACGGTGGGATGATATGGCAAAAACACGGAAATTAATGAGAGACAGAGGAGTACGTAAGGATCCTGGGCGTAGTTGGGTGGCGGTAGAGAACAAAGTCCATGTGTTCTTGGTTGATGACACGGTGCACCCTGAGGTGCAAGCAGTTTACAGTTATCTTAGTCAATTGGTGCAGGAGATGAAAAAATTAGGTTATGTTCCAGACACAAAGTTTGTGCTCCATGATATGGAGTTTGACCAGAAGGAACGCATTTTGTCTGCTCATAGCGAGAAGCTTGCGGTAGCTTTTGCTCTCATGAAGCTTCCTCGTGGAGCCACAGTCAGGGTTTTCAAGAACCTTAGAATTTGTGGAGACTGCCACAATGCATTCAAGTTTATGTCGAAAGTGGTGGGAAGGGAGATTGTTGTAAGGGATGCAAAGAGGTTTCATCATTTCAGAGATTGTGAGTGCTCTTGTGGGGATTACTGGTAGGCAGAGTTTTCTTGAAATCTGATATTGGTATACTGACCATGGCAATAATGGTTTCTTACACAGTTACACTACATAACTGACTCGAATTTTGAATTTATTCACAAAACAATTTTTGCCAGTTTGTGGAAGTGAGCTTAAGTATCAGAATGGACAGCTTCTTTTCTAAGTATTTTGTCGGTGGCATTCAACTGATATGCAAATATCTTTGTTTAGTAGTGTAGATGCTAAGTTTGTGCACTTGGACAATAATGGGGCTAGTTCATAGCTCCATTATCTATCAAGATTTTCCTTTTGTACTTTTTATATGTATTCAGATTCATTTCACAGGGCAACGATATAGATAGGATGGCCGATGGCAGATGGCTATGGGGCACACCCACATCCCATTTGAAGATTTTTCAATCTAGTTGGCATTCATCTGTGTTTATATTTCATTTCGATCTAAATCATACTATTTCAGACACATTTGAGTATCGTACGCAACAAATCTTTATATGGTTTTGAGTTTTGACACAGATTTTCAGAATTCTCCATACAATTCAGAGGAAGGCATATGGTCTACTTGTTTGTTTTGAACACATACCGCATATTAATGCAAGGATTTGTTAAGAACCCTACAAGATTGTTACACATCAAAGGGAAACACTAAATTGTTGGAGCAATCACAACCACATTAAATATGAGAAACAAGGAACAGAAATTAAACTGCCAAATAACTACAAGAAGAAACTCAACCAGGCTGGCAGCTGAAAACGATAGAACGACCCCTGCATTTCTGATACTCAGATTATTGTAGGAGTACAAAAAAATCTCTTATTAACATTAAGATAAAGTGCTCTGTCCAACAATTAGAGCTTTCCTGCATGTTTTTTTCCCTACTTTCTTTCAATTATTGGACAGATTACATATTTACTGCAAGTTAAATTCATTTCACATTCAAAATTTGTATCTGAGCACTCTAAATTATTTTTTTTTTCTAAGTTTTGATAATCGAAGAGTCGAATTCGAAGTAGATGTGGGTGAATCATAAAACAGAAAAAGAATGGAAGCAGAGAGCATATGAGATGATGGAAATGGGGCAGCAAAGGCTCTATGATTATGCTGGAAATCATTTTCTTGCTTGACCAAAATTCTACCAATTGACTCTAAAAGGTTCAAATGAATGGAAATGAGTTGCTACAAGTTAAGTTACTTGAGGTTTTAGTTTGTCTAAAGTTGTTTTTCTACTGTCTATTTTTTTGATGGTCTGAAGATGTTTTTTTGTTGTCCTTAAGTAGTGTCAACATTAGCATTTTAAAAATATCAGATGAAGACATGCACAAACTTTGCATCAAAGCACATAATGTTGTCTTCGGCTTGTGATTTGCACTAGCTTTGTGTTGCGGCTATTGACTCATGCCCTAAGGCTAAATTCTCACTAGGCTTTCATGTTCATCCGAGATAAAATAATGCTTTTTCTAAACTCAATTGTTTTGTATTTTAAACTTTTCAAAATGAAAATCTTACATTCAATTTCAATTCCAACAACTAAAAATTTCACACACTTAAATGAAAGATTGAGTTTTTCACCAGCAAGTGATTGATCGAAATGGTAAGTAACTTTTACTTCAACAAAGACGAAAACACAAGTTCGGGTTTGATCTTTTACAAGTGTATCTATGGACTTTTTACGCTTCCGACTCAAAAGGGATTAATCTTGGATCAATAACATCTAAGATATATACCCTTTGTAAAGCCAAAAAAAGATTGGGTTTTTCTATTTTTGGCTGCAATAATAGAGTCCCCCCTCCCTACCTTTTCCCTTTTAAACATCACTGGCTACATTAACTTAAAAACCAATGCAACAGGCAATGTTTAGTGTACAATTTCACTGGTTAATTAGAAATGATTAGTTACCTAAGTACTTAAAACTGTTTCTTTTTCAAGCAAGAAGAGACAATGATCATAACAGGCAAGAGCTTGTCAAGCACAAAAACCCAATATTACAAAGTTAAACATAATCATGTTTATAAGATCAAACTCTAAGTTTCTTTTCACTTTAAGATTAAAAAAAGATTAGTTTAAGTTACTACTACTGGTGTATAATATTTTGTAGGACCATATAGTAAGGGGGGAAAATATCATGATTATTAAGAGAAAAGTCTAGGCCTAGGGTGATAAAATGCAATCAGTTCCAAGGCCCAATGATGCAGTAGAGGTGGACCAATCCAAGTTGTTGTTGGCCATTTGGCCTGCTGGGTGTGTGCCCCATGCAGCCATGCCTTCTTAATTCTTATCCTTTTAAAGTGTGTCAAATTCACTATTTTCCCCCTCTACACAATACAATTTCAGCTTCACAATCAAACTTGTCACAATTCACAAAATGATACTAATAAAGAAAGAAGAAAGAAGAAGAAACATTTCATTTACTATATATATATATATTAAATAGCAATGAAACAGCTTGGCTTGAGGGTTTAAAAGTTGAAGAAGATTTTGTTTTTGCTCTCTTTTGAAGCAAATTTTTTGGGCAGCATTTTGAGCCAGTCTGTTTCATTGTCTGACTGACAAGGCATTCAAGCTTCTATTAATTAATAATAATATAGTTAATACCAATAATAATCATCTTGGTCAGAGTAAGATAGTTAATAAACATGGTCAGAGTCAAAACTCTTTGGGGGTCCTCTATCTGTCTAAATAGCAGCTATCAAACAGAGAGTTGATTAATAATAGTAGCAGTATCTTAAAGCAAAGAGGGGGGGGCTCATATGATATAACAGCTAAGCTTTTGCATGAAACTAGACTATGGTTATTAATCATTTAATTTTAACAGGTGAATGAAATATTTTTAAAAAAATAAAATACTAAAACTATAGTATATGTATATATATAATAATTAATGGTCCCCCACTCTTTGCACAGTTTAGCCACATTGGGTTTCCATGCTTTTGCCTTGGGAGTTTATACCGGATCAATTGTATTTCCCCAAAACAACCAAAAAATTTGCAGGTCCCTATGACCCCAATGGTAACTATATCAAATGGGCCTCTTAAGAAGGTACCTAAATTCTTGTCTGTTGACCTTTTTCCTCTTGTCTTTTTATTACAGCAGTGATTAAGCTGCTGCCATGAAAATGAAAACATGGCAATGTCACTCCTCTTCTTTTCCTACATGTCCCACTTGCTTTGATTGCATTCTACTATAAAATTTGAACCCAAAGTTTTGATTCAATGGAAAAGGGTATATGTCTAGTTAGAAATCACATTAGAAATTAATTCGAGTACAGAATACGTACACATCAATCACTTGAACCAAATGTTCAGATATTTGAAAGTTTCGCTATGATCGGCTAAAGATTTTATTTAGTCAGACATGAGAAACCAAACTCACCGTACTCATCCCGGAAACTAATTCGAATCCAAAGGCTAAATTAATGGTTTCTTGGGTTATAAGCTACCTTTAATTAACATTCCCTAACTCGATGTGGGACTTTAATACGTGTTAAATTACTGCAGAGCTAGCTTGCTGTTTTATAGATTGCTTAGGAGGAGGGAGGGAAAGAATATAATTTGAAATGAATTCAGTATAATTAAGAGTTAACCTGGACCGAGAAAGTCACAGCAAGAATCAAATAATTAATCTTAATTTTTGTTTGTTTATCACATGTTAAGCAGCAATTGTTTATTCAAAGTGTTAAAGCTATAAAACATTATTGTCTCCCCTCTATTATAGACTGCCAGGATAATGTGATTAGGAAGAATAATCAAATGAGATTTACCATTGTGTTAATTATTAGCTGTCTGGATTTAATTTGAGATGTGCAAATCTTGAAGGAAGCTTTTCAGGAACTGGACATGATATCTACCACTTGAATAATTATTTCCGATGACGAAAACGCCCTTAGACCGATGCCGGAAATAACATGATATACCATAAAGGGCCAAGCTCTTTCAAGGGGTGAATTGGTGAAAAATGAAGTAATGTTATATGAAGTTGATTCAGTTGTCACATGGCTAGAAATTACTCTCATGTGATCACATGGTTTAAGCTGCCTCCATGTTATTAGCTTGTAAGCAGAAGAGTCAAACAAATGAAGCTTTATCTCACCTTGACTAATCCAAATTATAATTAATGATCACCAAAACTTTAAAGATAAGCAGATAACCTATTTAAAAATTTATAGTAGTTTTTCCCCCTTTATTCCTGCTTGATGTTCTTCCTTTTCCCTCTAAAGCCAAGACCTAACATCATAAACAAATCTTCAAGAGTGATTGAAAATTTAACCTTTTTTTCTTTTTTAAAAAAGAAAAATCTAATTATTCACATTCATATAATGTGCCTTTTCCTTTTATTTAACACTTTTTAACTCAAGTGAAGAGAACTCATGTCATGTAAGTAAGATGATAGATTTGAGTCTTTATAAATTATAAACATTGAGAGAGTTTTCTCATTTGAAATTCGATGCGACTCATTTACAAATTAACCAAAACCCAATATAACTAGCGAGGCAGAAAGAAGTTGGGGTTTGTAAAAAAAAAAAAAAAAATTAAATTATTCTTCCAACGGTCATTTTAATATGAAATTAACTTGGGCTGTACATATTTTTCTCTTTCACCCGCTCCAAAGTTTGCTTGGGGACAATAAAATTTCATATGCCCAAATGCTAACTAACTACTATAAATATTACTAGTGTATTATTCTTTTTTCACCACCAATTAAAAGATGCCAGCTTCTTGGCAGGAATGGAACAGGAAATTTCTTAATTCTCACTTTTCTCCAGCAATTAGGAAAAAAGAAATGATGGTTTAGATTTTTAGAATTGCATGCAAAAAATAAACCCAAAGAGAAAAATCCTTTTTGTCCTTTACTTCTCCTTTTTAAAGTATCCATGTGATGTTTTCAATATACTAAACACTTCATTAGCTCACTTGTTTCGGCTTCACCAGACCAAATCAGTTTTTTATAATCTCACCGTCCACTCCATTTACTATTATAACAAAAAAAAGTAACAATTACAAAACAAAGTGATACAAAATAATTAAAAGTTAAAGCTCTTCAAAAAGCATCTCTTCCCTTTATATATCAGAAAGAAATCTCATGCATATTTCATAAGACAGAAACCAAACCCAACATCCCCAAACCCAAACCCCAAAACTGAAAAAAAGAAAAATGGCCCTTGAAGCTGTTCATCAAGCAGCCTCTAGACAAATTGCTGAGCCAATTTCAAGCCCTCGAATCTCTTTCTCTGCAGATTTCCTTGATGAAACCAACTTCATTTCCATAAACCCACATTCTCAAAACGAAGAGAAAGATCAGAAAAACAACAATGATCAGAAACAGATGAAAGATCAGAAAGAAAATAAAGATCACAACAAGGCGGCGGTGGCAAGAGTTGCAGAATTCGAGTTCCTTAATTCAAGCAATGTGAGTAGCCATGCCATGTTAACAGCTGATGAGCTTTTCTTTGAAGGCAAGTTACTTCCCTTTTGGCAAATGCAGCATTCTGAAAAACTCAAACAAATCAGCCTCAAAGCAAAGGATTCAGAAGAGGAAGAAGAAGAAGAAGTTACCAAAGAGGAAACTACTAGGGTTTGGTTTGTTGATGATGACCCATCTCCAAGACCACCGAAATGCACCGTTTTATGGAAAGAATTGCTAAGGTTGAAGAAGCAACGTGCTTCTTCATTATCACCATCGTCTTCTTCATCTTCAACTTCGTCTTCGTCAAGCTCGTTGGCTGATATTGCTACAGCAGAAGAAGGGAAAGAAGGGTCTGGGAATAGAGATAAGCATGTGAAGAGGATTAAAAAAGGGTTGGAAAGAACAAGATCAGCAAGTATTAGAATAAGGCCAATGATAAATGTCCCTATTTGCACACAAGTGAAAAGTAGTGCATTGCCTCCCCTGTTTCCTCTAAAGAAAGGAAGAATTTTTGAGAGGTGAAAAGGCAAAATTTGGAAACAGAGTTTCATAGTTGAGTTTGATCTGCAAATTTAGCTTGTTCAATATGTTCATTTGTTTTTCTTTTTTTCTTTTTTTAATTTTATTTTCAAATTTTAAACCCACCCTTTTTTTAATCTTCCCCTGTTCTTTTACGTTTAGAAAAATCTTGAATATGATGGATGATGGAAATCAGATGTATTATTACAATGTAAATGTTGACTGGTTAATTAATTGTTGGTTATATTATCAACAACAATAACTTTATTATAATTTAGTGCTTTTTATTATATCAGTTAGAAAATTAATTTGATTTTATTGGTCAGGCTTATAATCAATTAGCAACTAGAAAGTGAGCAGTGAAACCACATGGAGGATGCAGAGTTTTAGTGAATTTTTTTCCAGGGTCCCACTCTGGAAGATCAGCCAAAGGAGTTCTGATCAATGGGTCTAACAGCAATGAATCTTGAATTATTTTTGGAAAAGGGAGAAAGATCTGTAAAAGCAAAAAATGCTTCTGATTCCCCATTTATGTATTTGAAAGATGCCTTGCTTCTGTGCATTCTGAGCATATACATACAGCACCAAAGCAAAGCATCCATCAAAATTTTCAATTTTTTTTTAATTACATTTGTTTTCCATGTTATGTAATGGAGAAAATGAACCTTCACTATCAATGCTGATACAAGGAAAAAGGTAGAACATTTCAAAATTTAAAACACCAGACAGAGGCTCTTCATAGTTCTTAGTCTTACTCACAAAAATAGAGGTCATAATTCAAAGATGATTCAAAAGCATTGATAATTGTATAATCATTCATGGTATAATAAATATGTAAGTATATCAAGATTCACAAAAACAGATACAATTAGTGAGGTACAATTTACATATGTATTTTGGAATCCAAGTGAATAAAGAATCATACTGACTGAATATGGACAACTTTTTCTAGTATAAAACTGCAGACGACTCCAACTTGCACTTTGGAGCTTATATGTTTTGCCAACAAGAGAAAGGCCAACTATGAAAGCTTTTCAAAGTCCAGGAGATAATAATGGTGAAACTTCCAGCAAAATTTTCAAGCCAACATGTTACCAATTTGTCGTCGAATAAATATAGACACAGGGAATTGGGTGAAATCAGAGTGTTTTGACCATTCCAGTCTCGTGGAGTTACCTCTGGATGCATGTACTATCTACTTATGAAGGGGGTGGGACCAAAAATGGATTTCCAGTAGTCCTAAAACAAATTGGAAGTTTAGCTTAAGACAGCAGTTCATAAATTCAAAAAGATTAATATAAAAAATCTGGAAGTTTATAATAATTTAAGAATGACATGACTATTGCAAATTTATAATTACCTGATAGTCAGTCCTGTTCTTCCAACAAGGTTATCAGGTACGCGGCCAGTGAGGTTGTTGTTTTGTAAGAATCTAGAAGACACAAAGAACAAAGTTGGGTACAGAGAATCAAAATCAGGCTTTTGCATCAACTAACTAGTAAAACATAGATGGAGAGAAATGCTTAGTTATGCTATTATGTGTAATTGTCATGGATGCCAATTATCGAAGGATTAACGAAAACCAGACATGCAACATCATATGTTTTCTCAGGCCTCTGCACTTGGCCTTTTCAAGCCTGCTGATTAGTTTTGTGATATAGTGAGGAATGGTGTGTTTATAATGTTTTAAGGTACTAAATATATTATTAGCTACTGTATAGTTTACACATGATAGTGCATGGGTAGGTCTAAGTAAATAGAAAACTAGCTAGACAAAACCAGACACGTTTGGCATGTTTTAAAATCACAAGTTCAGAAATAAAGGAGGTAGAGTGTACATTTGAAACTTTATGACAGGCAACAATTACAATGAAACAATGCAAACACGAGTGAATAAATAAGAAAAAAGAGTAATATAAATCTGAATTTCATACTGGATACAACCACAAATGTTAAGCAAACAAATGAAGGACCACAGCTAGAGAAATATTAGCTGTTTCTCTCCAATAAATAGGACGGATCACATGTCAATCCTACAGAACTCATGCAACTTATGGCTCTATGAACAAGCATCATATCTTTGAGGTCATGTCATTCTCTATCAATGTAGGTAAGAAACCATGTGCAATAGACAAGTACATGGGTCCGATAACAATAAAATCAGGAGCCAGGTACATGGGAAGTCTATTAAAAAGGACGATAGGACACGCACTATTAAGTCCCAAAATTCATAACACATTCATTCATCTTCCACCGTTTTATCATGCAATCTAAAAATTACACAAGGCAAGCCAGAGTCGATCTGGCAATGTTGCATCATGAGGCATCTAGTTTCTCAATATACCCATATCTCTCTTCAAGCTGAATCTAACTGTCTAATCCTCCGGAGAAATTTAATTGCTTAAATATTTCCTTTTCCAAAGTAAAGTTTTATTAGAGGTGTACAGGCAAGATTTCTCTATCAGCTTACTTTCTCCTCTCTAATTTCAGAAAATCAATTTATAAACCATTCTTTTCTCCTGTCATCTTAGACATGAAAATACATTATTTTTAGCCTCTATTTTCGCCTCTCTAGTCGTGAATCTTTTCTTTCTCAGCCACACAGATGACAGATGTCAACTTTAACTATCCTTATTTTAACCATAATTCTATCTTATTCTATCATAGAATTGGAGATGAAGGTTCTAAAATACTGTTGATTAAGTTAATTCATGCACGTAGAACATAGTTTCTTCATCTGCTAGAGTACTCACTAAAAATTATGTTTGGTCTTGCCCTATATCATAACATTTATACATCCAAAGCAAGGTCAATATGTGTGTGTATATGCCTGCGAGATTTATGCAAGAGATTGACTGGACAGCAATGGTTATCCACTGTATGTAATAGTTCATGGTGAGGACATTTACCTCTTGAAGATATATAGATTAAAAGACGACCAAAATGTTGAAGCACAAAGTACTGATAAAGAGGGCCTCTCTATAGTCCAAGACCTTTTGAAAGCCCAACAAGGCCTCAATACATTGATCATGACCTCCTAAAGTTCTCAAGTACTTCATTTTCTGTTCTTCTACTTCCAACTTATAACAAGAAGCTAAAGGGGAGTCGAAAACCTTATGGCCGAATTATGTAAAAGGATGGTTAGGAGTAAGAGGAACAAAATCTTAAGCAGATTTTAGAAATGGATGATTGTGCCACTTTTAAAAAATATAACAACTAACATTTTATGTTACCTTTTCTCTAATATATACACAGAATTATATATAGAATATGAATTAATTCAACATCTAGCCTAATTACAGACATGCATTAGTCACACAAAGTATTTTTAATTAATTTAAACTTGATCAAAATTGAATTACTGAAAAAATGTACCATTAATATAGAGGTAAGAATCATCAATAGTAGTAGAATTTAGGCCAGATGGAGTTCATATACGGACTGCAACTTAATCAGGAATGCTAAGAACTATAAATATGTTCAGAAGTGGCCAAAGGAATAATAGGCTACAAAGTATAATGAGGATGAAAATTGCTGGCTACTTGGAGAATGACTTACAGTTCACGCAAACTTCCTATGTCTCCAAGTGATGAAGGAATCTCTCCACTGAGTTGATTGTCTTCCAAATGCCTTCAACAGAAAGTGGCATATATCAGATATAGGTTTCATTAATAGCTATAATATAATTATATGAATGCTGCCCATGTACCAACTATTTAGGCTGCCAAATGAATCAACAAGCAAAAAGCACAAGGGAAATGCACACTTACAATATTTCCAGCTGCTTTAATGAACTGAGATCAGGTATTACTCCAGATAAACTGTTATTACCGAGCCAACTGTCAAGGGAATAGGAAGTTCAATTAGAATGTTATGATCTCTGAATTTCATTACTTGTGTAATTTAGTTCTATAACTTCTATTAGCTTACATGCCACTCAGTGCAGTTAAATTAGCAATGCTTGGTGCCAGGTATCCTGAGAGACCCATACCTGTCAGGTTCCTGAAATAAAAACAAGAACAAAACTAAGCTGTTTGAGCAAAGGTAATAATGCATAGACAACAAATAACTGCATCTTAACTAACTCACAAAGCAATCACACGAATCCGATCAGTATCACCCTCGGAGTTGGAGCATGTAACTCCAGTCCATGAGTAATTAACTGGCCGGCAAGGATCACCATTCCAATCAAGTGGAGGGTTCTGTAAACTCTTTTTCATTTGCTCTAAAGCTATTACTGCAACAAGAAATTTGGATCCGTTTTAAATAATGAACACTAAAAAGAGAATGAAGAATTTGAACACTAATAACAAATATTAGTCCACAGAAATTATTAGCAACCATACCATCCTTCGTATGAGTTCTCCTTTTAAGTTCAAGCACATTAAAAACCTCCCCAGCATTGATCAAGGGACTGGTATTTGAACTGGAAGCTGGACTCAGAGTTATCTTTGTAGGACCGGTGAGAAGCCACTTGGTTGCAAAGACAGCAGCTCCATCTGAAGTTACATTTAAATTGCCATAATACTTTACATCATTTATATGTATATCAAGCATCCTCGAGCTTAATGACATTGAATCACTATTATCCGCAAAATACAGAGCAATGTAATAAGTCGAGTTTGGAAGTGACCCAGGTGGCCATCTCAACTCCAGGGGTTCCAATTGGGCGGTTGACAGTGCTTTTTCAAATACTTTTGAAGGAGGTATATTCCAGAACCCAGAAACGGGTGGAGTCGTATTGCTTGCTATAACAGGAACATTTTCTTCATATGGCTCCCAAATTCTATCAAATTGATCATCTGGGTACCTGATATATCAGAAAACAAAACATTTCATACACAAAAAGGAAAAATCAGTAAAAGCATCTACAACAGACTCTTTGTGTAACTCAAAGAAAAATAACGCAATTATGCAACCTCTGACTTTCAAAATTCAAACCTGACATTTAAGAAAAAGAAATCCTCAGTTGTACAGATATGGGATTGATTGTTCATGCTTCTTGCTTTCTCTTCACTCTTTTTTAAAAGAAAAGGAAATTGTTTCAATAATAACATGCACAAGTCACTCATATATGTACAGACTGTTTTAGGAATGATAATACAGTTTAAACATTTATTATTCATATCAAATTTAATCATATGAATATGTTTTTATTTCTTATAGTCTATATATGCTTTAGCTTCATAGAGTGAAAAAAATTAACTAACGAGAAGCCTTCCAGAAATTACTTTATTGGCAGTTTCATCCTAAATTACAAAATTAGGACAAAAAAAGAAAAGCTAAAAGCTGGGTTATTCCATTGAACTTCAACGTACCTAATAACGGATCCACTGTGTCCAAAGCTGTGCCTAGCAACCAAATGCAAAGCATGAGTAGTGAAATTCGTAGTGTTATAAAGCGAACCTCCCAACATCAGCATTTCCAAACTCGAAATAAACGGGTCGGACTTGGTATACGTATTCGGAGCAATACAAACACTCATGGTATTCCCTCTAGCTTCAAAAATTGCTTCGTAATAGGTCGACAAACCCTTTTGATAATCCTCAGTCGTGTTGACCACACCCCAAAGCGTTCCATCCACAATCTGATCGAAGACGGGAGGCAAAGGAAAATCCAACCCGTTGACTCCGCCGTAAAAGTAAGTCGTCCTAATTAAGTACCTCGCGCCACGGTAAACGTTTGCCACGTAGCAGAACTTGCGGCGGAGATTGTTTTGGAGAGGAAAGGATCGGACGGTGGAGAGAGTTTGGTGGAGGACGGTGACCGTTAGGTTTTTGGAAGTTCCGGCGGAAATGAAGCCGTCGTCGGGAACCCATTCTCGGCCGTCGATGACGGAATTGGCGGGTGCCCCGCAATCAATCAAATATCCTAAGAGATGAAAAACAGAAAAAGGGAATTAAAATTGTTAATTAAAGGAAGACAGAAATTGAAAAGTTTGAAAAGGGGGGAGAAATTTGATTACCTCTGGGAAATTGTTGGGAAAGGGAAAGGGAGAGGAAGGGGAGGAAGAGGAGGAAGAAGAAGGGAGGGGACATGGTGGAAGAAGAGGAAGGATTATGGACATGAAAGGAATAGTTGTTTTGAGTTTTGAAATGAGAGAGTAAGTTTGAAAGAGTCTATTATTGTTTAAGGTGAGTGATGCAAGAAAGGAATAGGAGAGAGTGGGAGAAGGTGAAGGTGGAGTTGGAGATGAGGAAAGGAATTTTTATTTTAACGCGGGAAAAACTGGGGACGGCCAAGTCAGACATGGCTGCTCTTTACTTAATTGGCTACTTTGCTTTTTATATGGTGGTTAATTACCGGTAAGAAGGAAAATTACGTTAATATGTACTCCTTCTGTTCCTTTTTAATTATCCCTTTTTAGTCAAATAATTTCAACTTTAACTATTAAATAAAAAGAAAAATTTATAGAACTAAAATTTCAAAAAATATACATTAAAAAGCTTGTCTTCCAAAATTTATGAGTATTATTGTAAAATTTTATTTTGGTTTATATATTTTTTTAAAAAAGATAGTCAAAGTTGAAGTTATTTTACCGATGGACAATTAAAAAGGAACAGAGGGAGTATAAAATAAAAAATGACTCCCTCAAAAAAAAAAGGTTTTTGTACGAGAAAACTAGTCTTAAACTCTTAATGAGTGAACGAGACATGTTGAAAACTACTCTTTGCAGCTTGTTTGACTTCAAGAAAACTAGTATGCTAATTAAGCTTGCAATTAATGTATGTATATAACTTTTGGGTCATTTAAATTTAAATTGCCTTATTTTGTAAGCAACTTAGTGCAAACTTTTCAGTTTTCATGTGTTATATGATAGTATCATTCTAGAAAATAACTCAAGATGTTACATGATGGAGTATATAATAATAGTGTTAATTTTTGAAGTAAAACGTAGAATGAATCAATTAATACGAGTATATATAAATTAGCAAACATATTAAAGAATGATCTTTTTTTTCACCAAAAAAGAATAATCTCTTGGATTTGGGGGCTTAGCTCAATTTCCTCATTTCGTAATGGGCTTAATCCCAAATCCTTCATAGGATTCCAAATTTGAAATTTGTGGGTATGCTTAAAGCAATACTACATGTTAACGTCGAGGGGGACCATGATTAGCGGTCGTGTAATATCACCTTGTTGTTTTTGGTCACGTGAAAGAGTCCCGTTGATTGGCTGGTTCCAACTTCCAAAAGGATACGAGGTGAAGTGATGCCTCCCACGTTACTGCTTCTAATTTCCACCTTACAAGCGATATTGTCATATCCGGCCCGGCTTTTGGCCCGTTGAGGCCATCGAGTTCCGAGTCAACTGGTTCAATCGGGTGGATAGGGGCGAAACCAGAAAATTTTCTTTGAGGGGACCAACCAGTGTATGTGTATTTGCATTATATTTCGTCCCGCCAACATCTAATTATATATATATATTCATATATAAATTTATGTTAAGCTAAAGATAATATATAACCAATGTAAATTAACATATGTAATGTCATGAGTTGAATGGTCACAAACTTAATGAGTAACTAGAACTTCTCGGCCGCGCTTCGCGTGCGGTTGTTTTATTTTATAAATTATTTTAAGAAATTTCAGTTAAGAAATGAAAATTTGTTATGAAATGATAACAAAACAAAGCAATAGAGTAAAATTGAAGTATGGAAAAGACAAGAGAATAGAGAGACAATAAAATATGGAGAAGAAGAAAATATGAAGAATGAGAGAAATTGTTTTCATTCATCTTATTCCATCACAAAGTAAGTGGTATATTTATAGGCACATAGATACATCACCATAAATATAAGGAGATGAACTTAGCACATAGGTATATGTGTATAAATGAACCAAGTCATCAATCTTATCCATGCTTTAATTATATTCATGAACATACACAACATACATGTATATTCATAACAAATTTATAATTAATTTATAATTATTTGATAATTTATTTTATATAGGAAGGGGATGAATGTCTTTTAATTTTTCCAAGCTAAATGAATACAAATATAATAAAGAAAACATTAGAAAATTAACAATTGACACTTGTCAAAGAAACAAAATGCCAAGTGGCACTCAATAAGGGTCTTGTACATAAAATTAATAGTAGATTTAATAATACTATAAATAAAGTAATAAAAAAATTAATCCTAAAATAGATTGAAATAAATTAAAGAAAATTTGAATTATTTATATGTAAAGGGAGTTAATTTGTAAGTTTTATCAAGGAGCTAACTTTTTGAGAGAAAAAAAAAAACCAAGGAGCCAACTTTAAAAAATGGGACAAGTTCAAAAAAATGGGCCAAATTAGAAAATAGAAATCATGGGGGGCCAAAATAGGATTTAACCATTTTCTTTGGGGTAAATTACACCTCCAGCCAAGTTTTGCTTATATTAAGTGTATAGAAGATTTCCACTTTCAAGATTTGGTGGGGAGCCATGGCCCCTGCTGCCCCCCGGTTCCGCTACTCCGGGTGGGTCATAAGATAGTTAAAATATATTATATTATTAAGATTATCTATATAAATATTAGATATGATGCAATTATATCACATAAAAATCTTTGGTTTGGTGGTTTAAAACAAGATTTTTTGCTCAATAAATGTTGGGAGTTCGAATCCCATGGATATCAAATTGTTCTCTAAATTTTTTCCCATCAAAATAATATCAAACCGGTTCAATCCGGTCCGGGTCAACCACCAGTCAAACCGGTTGTTGACCGAGTATTGATCGGGCAAAACAGTCTCCGGTCAACCCCACCTCTCCGGACCGACCAGGCCTCCGGGTTCCGGTTGAATCGGTTCGACCGATCGGTCCGGTCCAGATTTGACAACACTGCTTACAAGTAAGATCAATGTCCAAACATCAAACATACTCGAAGCCCACATATATCTTGCACTATATGAGGCTATATAAGTTACAACATTTGATAAGTTGTGATTAAGCTTGCAAATTTAATAATCTTTCATTTCAATGATCATTTTAACTACTACTAATTATAATTATAATTCAGTATAAGTATATTCGATTATAGATGTTCAAAGTCATGATAAGTCGTTAATCCTTTGAATTTACAGATCTTTTATTTTTATTTTTATTTTTTTTTACAGAACAATTGAAACTCCAGATGAATGACAACAAGTTGCTCTTGTGACATGCTATAAGCTATATTATGGATATAAATTTTAGAATTAAGTCTTAATTACATATGATATATGATATATATTTATATGTTGATTAATTTACTTTTTTTTTTAATGAAGGATGGTATAAACTTAATAGTGATGGATTATCTTTGAATAGCCCGGGTAGTGCTGGAGCAGCTTCAATTTAAGAGATGCCAATGGTAAATGGTTTCTTGGCGCTCTAAGGCATTTAGATTTTAGGTAAAGCCTCAAATTTTTTGGCTGAATGTTGGGGTTTTTTTTTGTTGAATGTTGGGGTTTAAGAGATGGATTGTACGTAGCAAAAGCTTGCAACATTAGAAAATTAGTTGTAGAAGTTAATGTCACTACACTAGTTTCTGCCATTTCCTTGAATTTACTTGATCCTACTAATCTGAAATATTTGTCAATTATCGATGAATGTAGTAGATGGTGACTCCGACAAATTGAGGAAATAAAGATTCAACATACTTTTCGAGAAGGGAATTATTGTAATGATGTTTTGGCCAAATATAACACTATGTCCCGATGTGATAGGTTAGGGAAAGGCTTTGATTAAACTAATGAAACCTCCATCTTTTCTTTCTTACTTTTTGCTTGATGCAAATGAACATGCGATATATATACCGTAATATTTCAATGATTAAATTTTTTGACGAAAGTTCAATGATTAAATTAGAAACAAAATTTTACAAGCAATTCCAGGACAAGCCGTTAAACCCTTTATTAGAGATTTACGGATCTAAAATTTTAGATTTAACTTTTAAGTCTCATGATATATAAGTGATATTTATTTATAGGCATAAATACCATTTTGCACCCTTAAGTTTATACGGACTAGTATTTTGTATCAAATTTTTTTTTTGATCAAAACGCACCCTAAAATTTTATTTTTGTGCCACTTTGCACCCTCCGTCATGGTAGGACAAACGGGCATCCGACGTGGTATGCCACATATATCAAAAAGGCCACGTGGCATGCCACGTGTACAAAAGGACACATGGCACGCCACATGTAAAAAAGGTCATGTGCCACGTGTCATTTTTGTCTACGTTCGTTTATCCTACTGTGACGGAGGGTGTAAAGTGACACAAAAATAAAACTTTATAGTGCATTTTTGGTCAAAATAAAAAAAAAATTGGGTGCAAAGTGACAGTCCGTATAAATTTAAGGGTGCAAAATGACATTTATACCATTATTTATATGCTTATATTATTATTAGTTTACTAATTATTGTATACTTAGAATTCAATTTGCACGAAAACAAATTGTTGAAAGTATTAGACTAATTCACAATTTGATCATTTCGTCTTGAAGACTAATTCCTTACAATCAATCAAGTACGCAAATTCCTTACGATAAAGTCATTAATACAAGAAACTTAAGAACAACAACAACATTATTACTTAGTGATTAAAAGCAATAATATTGTTTGAGTAAAACTACAAGTGTCGGTAACTTTTAGCTACAACAAGTAACAATAAGTACCAACCATAATGTAATTTAGAAATACTACTTTATAAAAAAAAAAAGCATTTTAAAAAAGGGAATTGGGTTTCGTGTGATTTTGTGAAGCTTACAAATAGGCCAAAGCAAACTTCCATTCTCACGAAGACGATCATGAAATGAAATAAGGTAGGAGACCACAAAGATTTCCTTTGCAAATATATATATTAAATTAGGCGAAAGACCCAAATTAATTACAAAAAAAAATTGAAAATTTAAACTAACGTGCGAAAGAGTGGAGCCCAACTTTGTTTTGAGAGGAGGCCAGGCTTCCACCCACTCACCAAACATGCGCACGTTAACTCGTTTTTCTTCTTACCTTGTCTTGCTTTCGGGCTTTTTCATGGTCAGAGCATTAAGTCAGCACTTTTAAATAGACGTCAGTCAGGGGCTCAAGCAGCAAGGGAGGAAAAAGGAAATTGCGTTGCGTGGTTTAAGGCTTTAAACGCCCACTGGTTTTTCTTTTCATTGTAAAAAAATACTCAGTTATTAGTTGCTAAAGCAAGATTACAATTACTTTGATTTATTGTTAGTAGTATTCTTACTAGCCACTTACGTCGAATTATTACTGTATAAATACTATGGAAAAGCTGACAGATAATAACACTTGTTAAATAAAGAATTAAGATGAGATAAAATAGAAATTAGTATATCAAATTGGCGGAAAAACATAGGATTCAAATTCAAATAAACATTCATAAGTGGAATATGTTTGATAATTAGAGAAATAAACTACTAGACATAAAACAATTACTTATACGACTCATTTGTTCTAATTATTACTCCTAGCTAGTATATATTTTTGATTTGATGATACAGATTTTTCTTTTTTGAATTTAACCAATGGTGTCTCAAAATCTTTTTGGTTCGACATTAACTTGTTTCAAATAAGAGTAATGAAATATGAAAAACCTTTCTAACAAATATCAATTATTGGTTTATTCAAATGATTTGATATTTATTTTAAATTTTAGGTTCGAGAATTATCATTATTAATAGGGTTTAACTTTGCCTTGATTCGAACAGAATTAAACCTTGTTAAGCTAAGAATTGCTTATCACATCAATTAATTTCATGTTAACTAATGAATTTATCTTAATTTATGTTGGTCAGGCTTAACAACAAATTAAATGGGTTACTTGGCATCAATGGGGCTGTTAAACATGTTAAGCAAAGGTGGCTTGATTAGAGATGCCAATTGTATTTGGATATGTAAGTTTGCTATGTGGATTGGTGTTATGGATAATCTATCAGCATAACTTTGGGGTATACGAGAGGGGTTGTGTTTTGCTAAATTCCTTGGCCTGACTAATGTGATTGTGCAGATGGATGCAAATGTGGTGTTGAACTTCTTAAATCAAGGTATCTCTGCCACTTATTACAATTCCATTTGGTTCAAGAAGCTTCGGCTTTGATTAAAGGAGACTGAATATTTAGTGAGATCACCCATGTGTATTGGGAAGGAAATCGGTATGCAAAATTCTTGGCAAATTTTGACCAAGATGTTCCAGGGCTCTTTAGTTTTGTTGGATCCGTCCTAGAGTTGCTTCCTCTGCTTGAATAAGACGCTAATGGCATTGTTGTTCGAAGAACTTAACTGACTTTGTCGACATCTTATGAAAAAAAAGGGCAAATAAGGAAATATGAAATTACTAGATGATGTACTATAGTGAAAAATATTTTGTTCTTTATCAACCTTTATTATGCCAAAGCCTAAGTTTGTTACGAAATTTTGATGCCTAAAAAAAAAATTTGTCACAAATTTTTTTAAAAAATTTCTTGGATCCATATCCATTTATATATAATTTATTTATAAATAAATATAAGCAAAATAAGGATTAAGTATTAACAGAAAAAAAGGAAAAAAAATAGGCGCAATAAAACATTTGAAAATTTAAATGATGAAATCTAAAAATGGTTAAAGCACATAAGGGCCAGAAATCGGGAAATAACATGGCCGGTTTAAAACCCGACATTAATCTTTCCTTTTCTTCAAGAAGAAAAAGAAAAAGAAAAGAAAAGGAGAGAAAAAGAAAGAAAAAGCTCCTCTCTTTTATTTACCAAATTTCCAAAATACCCCTGATCCAATCTCTCTCTTTCAAATCACGATTCTCATTTCCGATAAAACCTTCTTTCTCCCCCTCCCTCTTTTCTCCTCTGTTCCTTCTTGATGGAGCTTCAGAAGCGCCACGACCAGGGCCTCCAAGAACGAAAGGGGCAAAAACGGAAACTGGAGGAAGAAAATCAAGAGGACCGCGAAATCTCTCTCCCTACCGGCGAAGGCCGCCGTGCGCTCTTGGCCGAAGTCACCGCTCAGGTCAGCGTACTCGACTCCTCCTTCTCTTGGCGCGAAGCTGATCGTGCCGCTGCTAAGCGCGCCACTCATGTGCTCGCCGAGCTCGCAAAGAACGGTAAGATTTTTAAGTCTTCAAGCCCGATCTCATTCTTATTTACATCTCTAGCCATTCATTTTTGTCGAGCTTTTACTGTCTTTGAATTTCACTTTTAACGGTAATAATTGTATTTTGCTTCGGCAGAGGAAGTTGTGAATGTGATCGTAGAAGGTGGCGCGGTTCCGGCTTTAGTGAAGCATCTCCAACCACCTCCGTCCGACGATGGCGACAGAAACCCGAAGCCTTTCGAGCACGAAGTTGAAAAAGGAAGTGCTTTTGCGTTGGGACTTCTTGCCGTAAAGGTAATTTTACTGAACATATACTAGTATTTACTTAAAAAGAAAAAAGAAAAAATTGGTTGTTACTATCATGCTTTTAATTTATAATTTAAATAGTTTCGTTTAGTAAATATTGTAGCTGAGTTTTTGAATTTTTTATTGGAAGTTCACTTTGTTTCGATCTGCATGCTTTTTTGGTTGAATTTATTGTTAGTAGCATTAGTAATTTTTTTTCCTCCTTTATTAGTATGTTGGATTAGATAAATTGTTTAATGTCAATTCTACCATATAGATAGCTAAATTGAACTTTGAGAGAATCCGATACAGAAATAGGGGGTTAATTAAATAAATCCTACCTCTAAAGCTGGGCTATGTATTGAGTTCTGGTATTTTTCCGTTGTTTTGCATGTTTATATACCTGCTGTAATTCACTATGTTTAATCACTTCTATTTTTTTTTGGCTTTGCTGCTAACAGCCAGAACATCAGCAACTTATAGTTGATTCTGGGGCCTTGAGTCATCTTGTGAATTTGTTGAGGCGGCACAAGGATGGTTCTACTTCTCGTGCTGTGATTAGTGTCATTAGAAGAGCAGCCGATGCTATAACCAACCTTGCTCATGAGAACAGCAGCATTAAAACCCGTGTCAGGTGCTGAAATTGTGCAGTTTTTGACTCAATTCAGTTATTTAGCTTTATGTGTTTGTAATCACTATCTGATTTGGTCTGGCAGAATCGAAGGTGGCATTCCACCTCTCGTTGAGTTGCTTGAATTTACTGATACAAAGGTGCAGAGAGCAGCTGCCGGGGCATTGCGAACACTAGCATTCAAGAATGATGAAAATAAGAATCAGGTAACAGACCTGCCTCTGGAAGTTGGTTTGGAAAAATTACTTTTGTGATAGTAAATGGAGTTAATACTATGCCTTTGCAGATTGTTGAATGTAATGCTCTCCCTACTCTCATTCTAATGCTAAGATCTGAGGATGCTGCTATACACTATGAAGCGGTAGGATGTTATCTTATTGTAGCTTAGGTTATATTGTTTTTGACCATTACCACTGGGTTTTATATTCTTCTTACTATGGGTTGTAGGTTGGTGTGATTGGAAATCTGGTGCATTCATCACCAAACATAAAAAAAGAAGTTCTTGCTGCTGGAGCTTTGCAACCTGTCATTGGTTTGCTTACGTATGCTTCAAAAATTATTAATGTTTATCTTACTTGGTCTAGCATCACTTCATGTTTGTTAATTTTGGGCTGTTTATTGCGTTTATCCAAATTTCTCCCTTTTTTCTCGCTCTATTCATTTATTTGTTCTATTTGAAATAGCTCCTGCTGCTCAGAGAGCCAAAGGGAGGCAGCTTTGTTACTTGGACAATTTGCTGCAACTGATTCTGATTGCAAGGTAAAGAGTGTCTTTCTCTCTATAATTTACTAGGCTTAATAGAATTATTCATTGTCGTATTTGTCTATCTAGAGTACGGAAGAAGAAAAAACAATTATTGATGTCCTAATACTTAAATGAATTTAGCTTTCAATTTTCACATTATCTTCTTTGTTGTCTTTATACTTTACTACTTGTTATATCCCCTTTACTTTATTTTTCATTTTTTATGATTCTATTTATTTTTGACTTTTGCTGCTATTGGGCTACAGGTTCATATTGTACAAAGGGGTGCTGTTAGGCCCCTGATTGATATGCTTCACTCTCCAGATGTTCAGCTGAAAGAGATGTCAGCCTTTGCATTGGGGAGGTTGGCACAGGTTATTGTTGTTATTTTTCTTAGTTATGCAATTTCAAGCTTATGCTGTCAAAAATGCATAATGGTTTTTGTCTCATTTTGATGTCTGTTTGGTGTTTGCAAATCAAATTTCCTGCATGATATTTTAAGACTTTCTGGAGCTTGATCTTTTTGTTTTTCTCTTGATTTTTCTTATTAAGGTGGTTTCCATTACACTTAATGCTGGCTTTGATATATGCACGTTCTAGATCTATAGTTATAACATTTCCTGTAGTTGCTATCTTTTGTTGCTGAGGACCTTAATGCTCTCAACTAAATTTTCCACCTCCATAAGCTGGAACTAGTATATAATTCTATATGAAAAAAAGATAATTTTGGTTTCAGGACACACACAACCAAGCTGGTATTGCCCATAATGGTGGCTTGGTGCCCTTGTTGAAGCTTCTAGATTCGAAGAATGGATCTTTACAGCACAATGCTGCATTTGCTCTTTATGGTCTTGCAGACAATGAGGTATGGAAGGGTGTGATTACTGCGAACCTACGAAAGTGCTTTAATTTATTCTCTGGATATATGTAATACCATCTTAATATATTCTTCTCTCTGATAGGATAACGTATCCGATTTTATTAGGGTGGGTGGTGTTCAACGGCTGCAAGATGGAGAGTTTATTGTTCAAGTATGTTAATGTTACCTCTAGTTCTCCTGCTAGTTTTCTTGCAACTAATTTCTTAATTGCTGCGTGATATACATAAGATCCTCGAAAGTTTGCCAACTTATTCCTTTCTTTTTATATTTTTCCTTAATTGATTCAATATTGGTATTTCAGGCGACAAAAGACTGTGTGGCCAAGACATTGAAAAGACTAGAGGAGAAGATTCATGGGCGAGTAAGCATCTTTATTCCTTTTAACCCTTTACTTATAATCTATTATCATGTTTATTTATCTCTCTTCTTTTTCTTTTACCCCTGTTTGGACGACCGAAATACCTAGTTCTACAATGCTCTTTGAGAGTTATGTGTCACTGAACTTGTGGGTATAATCTCTGAGATTGTGGTTGTGATATCTTTTGTAGGTTTTGAACCATTTGATGTATCTGATGCGTGTAGCAGAGAAGGGTATACAACGACGAGTGGCTTTGGCTTTAGCTCATCTTTGTTCAGCTGATGATCAAAGAACTATATTCATTGATAACAATGGTCATGTTCTTTGTCTCTTCTTCGGTGTTTCCAAAATCAGTCATATTCTTAATTCTGTGCATTTTGAATTAGGGCATTTCATGAGTGGAGTACATGTTTAGGCTTCTTTGAGAGGCTGATTGTGCTGTACTTTCATGCAGGACTCGAACTGCTTCTTGGACTTCTTGGTTCTTCAAACCCTAAGCAGCAACTTGATGGTGCTGTTGCTCTGTTCAAGTTGGCCAACAAAGCTACGTCTCTTTCTCCTATGGATGCAGCTCCTCCATCTCCAACACCACAGGTGAGTTTGTAAGCCGGTTACTTTAGTTCCATGCTTGAAGTCCTAAATAAAATGAATGGAAGCATTCCAACGTAGCATGTTGTTTGTATGGTCATCCTGCCTCATGATTACGGGAAGGCCAGATATATGTATATTCTTTGCACCAAACGAGAGGATTGGGAAGGCCAGATATATGACCTGTTACATACATCTGATAATCCATGGTTGAAGGTGGTATAGACTGGACTATTCTTGAGAGTTAGAGAGTCTTAATATGTGTACCAATGTAGTTCCCATAATCATTTCAATTAGCAAGAGTAGATTGTCAGCTTCTCATTATTGGTTCAGAAGTAGGAGAATTCGTTTTATTTTTGGAAGTTTTATATTATGTGCCTAACATAAAAGTTTACTGCAGGTCTATTTGGGGGAGCAATATGTGAACAACGCTACATTATCTGATGTTACCTTCCTAGTTGAAGGTTGTAATCTAATCTGCTAAATTAAATGTCATACTTGGTATGAATAAACATTTGTAAACAGTTAAAATTTAGCTTTTGCTGTATTAAGACCCTCTTTTGCTTTTTCCTTGCAGGTAAACGGTTCTATGCTCACAGAATCTGCCTGCTTGCTTCTTCAGACGCATTTCGTGCTATGTTTGACGGTGGTTATCGGGTGAGTTCACTTTTGCCACACTGTAATGCCCCGGATGATCATCTCTCCCTCTTGCCAAGGGGGAACAAGGATTCAGGTGTAACAGTGGGGGTTTCCATTCATCAATCTTTTTAACTACTTGTAGAGTCCATCTTGTTATGCTTGTCTTGCAGCTGATATGAGATATATATGTTCTTATTCCTGATGTTTCTACAAATCCTCTAAAATCATCTATATTTTGCAAACTTGTATTCTATTTGAAAGTGACTAGTGCTCTTAGCTTCAAATTTAAACCTACAGCATTCACAACTGATGGAAAGAATTTTGCTAGCTACATGATATTCATTTTTAAATATTTGCTGGTCTCTGTTGCAGGAAAAAGATGCAAGGGATATTGAAATTCCAAACATTAGATGGGAGGTTTTTGAGTTGATGATGGGGTATTACAATTTTATGATTCTGAATTGTTCCTCTTCCTCCCTCATCTCTCTTGAGCATCAATAATTTACTTGATTCATTCTTGTGCAGATTTATATACACTGGATCAGTGGATGTTAAGCTGGATATTGCACAAGATCTGCTCAGAGCAGCTGATCAATATCTTTTGGAGGGACTCAAGCGACTCTGTGAATATACCATTGCGCAGGTGAGCCGGAAAGGTTGTTTGTTGATATTTCGAACCCGTTTGCTGCTTTAAAATTGGAAATTGGTGTCTGATTCTCTCTGTTTACATTCAAGGATATTTCGCTGGAAAATGTTTCAAGCATGTACGAACTCTCAGAAGCCTTCCATGCTATATCATTGAGACACACTTGCATTTTATTTATCTTGGAGCATTTTGATAAATTGAGCTCAAGATCGGGGTATGTACTTTCAATCATCTTACCACATCCCTGCCATTCTTTAAGAATTTAACTGAATGTTAAACGTCATATAGGATTTAACATTGCAATATTATTGGATTATATGCTTTTATTAGTTATCTCTTAGTTTGCTGGTTGTGGTTGGAATTTTTCTAAAGCATTTTGTGGGTAATTGCATATGTCTGTTCATTTTCATCGTTTAGCTTTGGTTTTGGTCCTTAATTAGAATTAGTTCCGGGATAAGAATTTATCTCAACTGCTGAAAATTTCTGCACATGTTGTGTAACCGCAGGCACTTGCATCTAATCCAGCGCATAATTCCAGAGATCCGCAATTACTTTGCCAAAGCACTTACGAAACCTAACCCACATAACTTGCGGCTATAGAAGGGCTGGTTTTTAACACCTGATGTCTAACTAGATACGTTGTACAGAAAAAAGTAGCAGATCTTCTTTGATGAGTGGAGCCGATTGAGAGGTTCTAATTGGTTCATTTGTAGCGTGGTTCATAATCAATTACCGATGCTAGATTTAAATGTTTCATGTAGAAATACTATCATCATAAGTTTCTTCTTTCATTCATTGTTTGGTTCTTTAGATGTTTTGAGAGAGTATGGCCACCACTGTTCCTCTTCATGGATTGTGTTGGTTATTAGTTAGATTTAAATGTATTCCAACTATGTACCGAGTTGGCATCATCGAAATTGCTTGTTATTATATTCAGCAGTAACAAGTTTTACGATATATATATACTGGATTACTAAATACCGTCCCCTTTTACTAGTCATTGCCCTCCCTTGAACTATTTTGTAATTTGCTTTATTTTCCATCGAACTTCAAACTTTTCAATTCTCTCAAATTCTTTTAACCTTCAAACTTTCAAAACTCAATCGTTCAAAATCATTAAACTAAAACAATATCAAAACACATGAACAAAGATTTTTCGAATTAAAAATATGTTTTCTTTGAAAAAAAAAGTAACAAAACAAATTATTAAAGTCCTCTTGTTAATATTGATATATATCTATATCCATTTAAACTGAATGAATTGTCCAATACTTATTAAAGGACAAAAAGGGAAAATTAAAGGAAAATCTGTAAAAAAAAAAAAAAAAAAAAACTTTAAGAAGAACAAGAAGAAGAAGGAAAAAAAAAGGATGAAATGAGGCAAAATTCCTTTACCCATCCCGAATGTCGTTACTCCATGAATTTTGATGTTATTTGTTTGAATGATTGAGATTTGAAAGTTTGAAAGTTGAGAGAATTTGAGAGAATGAAAAATTTTGAAATTTGAAGGAAATGACAAAATAGTCCAAGAAAGGGTTGTGCCCAGTAAAAGGGGCAGTATTTAGTAATACCATGTATATATCTTCAGTGTCAACAATATGAATTCATGATTTTTCCTGTTTGAAAGTTTAGAATGCTTGAAATGGATCATAGAAAAACCAGGCCAACAAAACTAGCAGGGCCTCCATGTAAGTTGACAGACTATTTGTCCATTCAAAGTAGTGATGCATGATATATATATATATATATTTTGTGGCCAGAAGTTTACGATAGATTATTAAGCAACTTTCTCATATTTTAGTATTTATTTAACGTGTACTGTCCTGCCAAATATTGCCGACGAGCGAAAACAAAAGGGAAATTTTCAATGGAGCTTCTCGTGTCGAATGATGGCGTAGCCAGAAGTTTCCGGAAGTTTTACCAAGTGGGTTCAATTGTGCATTAAATTCTTGAAGGTTAATTCGATGTTGATTTTTTTTTTAATATTTCTCCATCAACTAGAAGAAAAAAAATTCTTCAAAAAAAAAAAAAACTAGAAGAAAAAAACATATTTTGTTAACTTATTTTATTTTAACTATGACACAATATTCACAAATTATTAATAAAAAAGATTATAAAAAGTAAAGACATTAGAATTTGGGATTAAAAGTTTTATAAGGTCTAATTATTAATTTACCAACAAAATTTTATCTCAAAAGATGTAATTAGCATTCACACCAATAGTTTAATACAAACAAATATACAGAATAATAACAAATTAATAGATGATAATAAAAAAATTTAATATTCTAATATGAAAATTAAAATTTTCGAACTGATAGATTGATAGTTTATAATTTTTTGGGACCAATAATGTAAAAGAAAATAAGTAAAAGTAATTATCAAAATTCTGATATTTTTATTGACCCCATAAAGTTCTATATTATACATATTGACCCCATATCAATCAATTTTTAGTGGGTGTAATTTCATACTTCACCTAAATTTTTAAGGCTAATTGCTCAAATAAGGGCCTAACGTTTGCCAAAATGCTCAAATTAGGGTCCGATCTTTTAATTTGGCTAAATAAGGGCCTAACGTTTGCTAAAATGCTCAAATAAGGGCTCCATCTTTGAATTTGGCCAAATAAGGGCCTAACATTTACCAAAATGTTCAAATAAGGGTCTGTCTCACGCATCATCCAAACTCACACAAGGCCCTTATTTGAGCATTTTCGATAACGTTAGACTCTTATTTGGCCAAATTAAAAGATCGGACCCTTATTTGAGCATTTTGACAAATGTTAGGCTTTTATTTGAGCAATTAGCCATTTTTAACTACAATTATAACAATAATGAAAAGAAATCCTAATTTTAAGTGGGTTGATTTGAACCCACAAGCATATGAGTGGCTACGCCATTAATTAGCCAGATTTTTTTTTTCTAAGAATTAACCTACCACATCGATTGTAACGTGGTTGAAATTTCTTTTTGGCATAAAAAAAGTTTCTTGGCGGCGTCATTGACCCTTAAATTGGAACTCCATGGCGAGGGGAACACCGCTCTCTCTTAGAGGGCGTTTGTTTAGAGTATTTTTCTCTGAAAAGTAATAGGGTGGAGATACTTTCCATGGTTTGGTTAGATTAATAAGGTGGGAAAGTAATCTTTAAGGGCACCTCCTTGATAGGTGGGAAAATACTTTACCATAGAGGGGCTAGAGAAAGTTTTTTCTCACCTATAAAAAGTGTAAATTTCATTAAAATTGAATTATTTTCCAAGAAAAGTGCTAATAAATCAAACCATTGAAATTACTCTCCATGAAATTTAATCGTTACTTTCCCTAGAGTTATTTTCCCTGAAATCACTCTCCCAATGGAAAGTAACAAACGACCTCTTAAATCCTGGAAACTCCATGACGATGGCACACCTGTAGGTAGTAGTATGATGTACCAAAAGTGGATCTTAACACATAATGGGGATAAGTTAAATAAGAGTTTATGTGAGAAAAACATCACCACACCCAGGAAACCTTCCTTTGCCACTAAATCACCCCACACAAGGTTGAATTGCCACTAAACCACCCCCACACAGGGGTAACGTGGTTGAATCTAGAAGGGCCAAAAATAGAGAGCGGAAAAAAGAACGTTTTCAATGGTCTTCTCGTTTCGACCGATTAAGATCATGTACGCGCCGCAGTATACCACATAATTTATCGGTAGTGTGCCAAAAGATGAGTCAAGAATCAAGATGATGAAACGTAAGACTATGACATTGACATGGTTCGATTTCAGAAGAGGCCGATGGGCGATGGCTAAACTTTTCAAAAGTTTTATAATGCATGTATACAATCCAATAATGCATACGTGTCAATTTTGCTGCCGAACTTTATAGTATATATGTTATCCTTCTAAATCTAAATAATTAGATTCCTTAATAATAATGCATGTGTCAATTTTGGCTTACTATAATTTTTTAAGCTATCTCGTAGTCCTCGCCCTTATAAATTGCCTGCCCCAATGCAGTGGTTCAGTCATCCCACCGAAAACTTTCATAAAAAAAGTTGCAGACTTTCCCTTTTATTAAAAAAAATGGGTTCCTTGGGTAAAGAAGTAGCCACCGAAGTTCTACCTTACATCCGGGTTTACAAAGATGGTTCAGTTGAGAGACTGGCTGACTCTCCCATCGTGCCACCATCTACCCAGGACCCAGAAACTGGAGTCTCTTCCAAAGACATCACTATTTCAGAGATTCCTCCAATCTCCGCTAGAATTTACCTCCCAAAACAGGTTGATGTTGAAAACCCACAAAAAGTTCCCCTCTTGGTCTACTTTCATGGCGGTGGTTTTTGCTTTGAGTCCGCTTTCTCGTTTGTCGAAACCAAGTTCATGAACCGCTTGGCTTATCATGCCAAAGCTGTCGTCATTTCGATCGAGTATCGGCTTGCCCCTGAACATCCCCTGCCTATTGCTTATGATGATTGCTGGACTGGTCTGCAATGGGTCGTTTCTCATTCTGGTGATCATGGTGTAGATAACAAGGAATCTTGGCTATCAAATTATGTTAATTTTGATCGAGTTTATGTTGCTGGTGACAGCGCTGGAGCTAATCTTGCTCACAACATACTGATGAGAGCGGGTTCGGAAGCTTTGAATGGTGGGGTGAAGATTGCAGGCGCGTTTATAACGCACCCTTATTTCTGGGGTTCAGAGACGGTTGGTTTATTAGAGCCCAAGATTATTGAAGAACGAGAGAAACTTCCGATGTCTACGATTTGGAACTTGGTGTATCCGGAGGCTCCCGGTGGCATTGATAATCCGATGCTGAATCCGGTGATTTCAGGGGCTCCTAGCTTGGCTGGACTGGGTTGTCCCAGGTTGCTTATAACTGTTGCTGAGAAGGATATGCTGAGAGATAGAGGGATTTTGTACTATAATTCAGTGAAGGAAAGTGGGTGGAAAGGAGAATTGGAGTTGATCCAAGTTGAAGAAGAAGATCATGCTTTTCATATTTTGGTTCATGAGTCTGAGAAAGCTAAGAATCATATTAAACGCCTTGCTTCTTTCCTTGTCTAGGTAAGATTAATTAAGCATATATCGATTGAATAATTTGATCAGCGACGGCTACCTTTATTAGTGTTTTTTCTTTTCTTTTGTTTAGTGTTTTGCTGGCGAAGGTGCTTGTGCTTGTAATGATAATAACGTTGACTTCAATGTCATTATTATGATGTGAGTATAAGTTTCTGTTTAATCGAATCAGAATCAGACTCCAATACCACCTTCAATCACTTACATCTAGAATGCAACAGAACATATACGTGTGTATTCTTATTTCAGTTATATTTAATGGCCACCAGCACCTTAGAATTTCAAGTTATTTTGGTCAAAGTCAAAATAGAATGATAACATTGTTTCAAATTATTTTTCTCCTTCTCTTTGTAGTCATTAGCCAATTGAGGGTGCTGGGTGGCGGGTGCAAGCCTTCTACCCCATCAAATGTTAATTCAATTGTACTTTGTTGTATAATATAAAACTAATAATTTATGTTTAATTTGCTCTTAAAACCCTTTTAATTTGTAATGCTATTTGCTTTCCTTACAAAATTGATAGTAATTTATCATGGGGGTAATTGTAGTAATTTTGCAAACATACCCATGAGGCCATGAGATTAATGGAGTTCA
This sequence comes from Corchorus capsularis, assembly GCA_001974805.1. NCBI lineage: Eukaryota > Viridiplantae > Streptophyta > Magnoliopsida > Malvales > Malvaceae > Corchorus > Corchorus capsularis. The sequence goes on along the minus strand of AWWV01013536.1, from coordinate 79,256 downwards.
GAAGTTTTTCACCAAAGAAACATGGTATAATGTGGGTATATCACACTTTTAAGTGAAATATCCCGTCATATTTTAGTCCAACCAAACATGGGTTTTTAAGATGAGCATGAGATCATACCCGTCCATTTTTCACTTAACCACCCACATATCCACCCATATTATTAACTAACAGGGGCGGAGCTATATGTATCATTGAAATGGTAAAATTACTTATAGATCCTTGATGTTTTAGAAAACATTATGGAAAAATTATAAATTGACCCCACTGTATTAAATTGGAGGGTCAATTTGAAACTTGTTAAGTAAAAAAGTTATAAGGGTCAATACATAAGTATCAAATTTTAACAAATAAATGGGATTTATAAAGCTAAAATGATTTTGTTTTCTAATTTTTTGTAAGAATACAAGAAAATATAATTAAAAAAGTTAGACAAGAGAATAAACTAAATAGAAGTTGAGAAATTGACTATTCTATAATGACATTTTATACACGTTAACGAAAATTTGTCAATAAAAATTACATATAATATATTTATGTTTAATATTTAACTGTTTTTATTGATAATATATATATATATATATATATATATATACTGATAATATTTTTTTATTATAAATGATGATATTATATTTATATATTGACACCACTGAAGCGAATCTCTGGCTCTGCCACTGTTAACCCATGGTATATATGCTACCTGCGAACCAAACGGCCCCTTATAATCTATTCACGGTACTTAAACCGGTTTTAAGAGCAACTCCAACGTAGCGGCATATCATTATTTTGCCGTGAAAAACCCAAAATTTCATCTCCAAGGAAGACGGCAATTTTGGGTTTTCGAGGTGTACCAAAACGGTGCATGAACAGGACAGCAGCATATTTGCCGCTGCACTATTCATCAACGGCAAATTTGTTTGTTTGTTTGTTTTTTTTTGTTTTTTTTTTATTTTAAACAATATCATTAATGACATATATATTCTTTTAATATTTCACAATTTATATTTTGATCTAGATTTACATTTACATATTAAATAATTACAAAAAAATTATATCATTAGAAAGAGTTAATTGAGACCTTTAAAACGAGACCAATATTGAATATGTTTTTTATAATTTTTTAATAATTATTTTAAGACTTAATTTTGGGGTTAAAATTCAACAATTTAACAAAGAAAATTAAAATAATATTTACGAGATGGGTAGCCCGCGCTGGCGCGTCGGGCGTCTTTTTATTTTATTTATTTATTTATTTTTGCTCTCCGTGCAATTCATCCTTGAATCAAAATATGGTTTTGTTGGTCTTTTCTATATTTAATACATAAATATAGTTTCTTTCTTATCTAGTCTTACTTCATTCGACAATCATGTCCTGTTTTTAGCTCTTGCTATTTTGGCATTTGGAAATCAGTAAAACAATTAGAATGATGGTTATATAAAAGTCCAATGATAAGAATGATGGTTCTTATCAAATATGGTATGGTATGCTACGTTTACCTCTAATGATCTTATGACTCTGAGTATCCAATGAGCTCTTGGATTTTAGATCTTTGATAGGTTAATTATAAATTTGAATAGCTTTAGCCATCAAATTGTATATGTAATGGAATGATTGTTAATTATTTACTTAAAATAAAATATCATTCTATGCTTGAATCAAATATGGTTTTGTTGGTCTTTTCTATATGATGGTTATATATATAAAGTCCAAAGATAAGAATGATGGTTCTTATCAAATTGTATATATAATGGAATGATTGTTAATTATTTACTTAAAATAAAATATCATTCAACACTTAAAATGAATGAAAGTTGAGTAGGAAAAACGATTGTGTCATTTTTCCTTTTAATCATTTTTTTTATAATCTTCTTGTCTAATCAAAAAAATGAGGATGAAGGGGAACAATAGGTATGTAGGCTAATGCCATCAGTAGGCTTGAATATTGAGAAGCATAATTCCCTTTTAATCATTTTTTTCTAATCTTCTTATGTAATCAAAAAAATGAGGATGAAGGGGAATAATTAGATATTAATTAGCTATTATTCCCTTTTAATCATATTGAATTTATTCATTATTAATTAACTATTAATTAGATATTAATTAGATATAGTATAATGGATGATTAAGGAGGGGCTTTAAATTAATATGTTAGATGTGAGAAATTATCAAAATGGGGCGATAAGGTGGCATCAGGTTAAAAGTTGAAAGGGCTTGTTAGTAATTTACATAGGGGACAAAAATAATATATAGTATATATACTTTAATGCATAAGTTAATATTTCAAATAGTACCTAATTATTATAAATGAGATTTTATGAAGGGTTGTAAATAATATAGAATAAAATAATATTTAACACCAATTTGGTGTTGAATACATTGGAGAGTAAAAATTTTGGTGTAAAGAATATTCTAAAAAGATGCCTTTTGACACTAAAATGGTGCAATTTTTGGTGCTAAGAGCAAGTGCAATGAATGCACCAAAATTGCAAAATGGTGTAAAAAATGCAAAATTTCATTTCCAACGAATGCCCCAATTTTCGCTTCCCGATGCGCACCATTTTGCAAAAGGTGTGGTACTGTAGCTCAAACGCAAATTTCTTTTTTTTTCTTTCCCCTTTTGCCCTTTAATAATTTTGTTTATTACTTCTTATATCCCTTTTTATATTTGTTAATATAAATTTTGAGAAATATCAATATTTATATTTAAATTATTATGAAAAAAATATATCATTAGAAAGATCTCATTGAGACCTTTAAAATAAGACCAATATTAAATATGTTTTTTTTTACTTTTTCAATAATTAGTTTTTGGGGTTTATTTTTGTTTTAACTAACCAATAATACAAGAAGAACAACCACATTAAATTTACTTAAAGGAAAATTAAAATACAACTAAAATAGAGTTAAAAATAAAATACGTTACACCATAAATTAAAGAGAAAATAAATAACAACAAGAAGTAACCATAAAGTGGTACACAATTACAATTTAAAGCGATAATTCAAGGATTTGAAAGATCATCTCTGTCTCCTCCTAAATAAGCATAATACGAGTCATAATCACTTGACGAGCCAACTCCTCCAAGAGATTGTCGTGTGCGAGCTCTTTGTTGATAAATGCTCATTTGTTAATTAAAAGATAACTATTAGTATGTGTAATTTATTTCTTAATAATATTTATAATATTTTGATAATTTAATTATTTCTAATAATTAAAACATAAACCAAAGTATTATGTAATTTTAATTAATTTTTATGAATTAATAATAGTTAACAAATAAATGGTGCAAAAAATGATGCTATACATTAGAGGAGAAAAAAATTTAGTGTAAAAATATTTTTAAAAGATTCATTTTTAGCACCATTTTAGTACAAAATTTGGTGCTATAAATTGCACATGCTCTAAACGTTGGAGATGCTAAGGATTGGAAATTTTGCCCTTGCCCTTTTGCTTACAGCCTTTTTAAAAAAGCCTAGTTAAATTTGAAAGTCTCTAATTCTCGACAGTTGTTCTCTCTCTCCTATCTACACCTCACAAAATCACATGGAATCTACAACCAAGGAGGTGGTGAAAGAGGTACCGGGACTTATCAAAGTGTACAAAGATGGGTCAGTGGAACGCCTCCTTTGCTCACCCTATGTGCCACCATCACACGAACCAGACCCTGAAACCGGTGTCTCTTCCAAAGACATAACCATCTCAGAAAACCCTTCAATCTCAGCTCGCCTTTTCCTCCCAAAACTGATCAATCATAATCAAAAGCTTCCCATTTTAGTTTACTTCCATGCCGGTGCCTTTTGTCTTGAATCCGCTTTCTCATTCCTTCACCATAGGTATCTAAACGCCTTGGTCTCTCAAGCTAAAGTTGTAGCAGTCTCAGTTGAATACCGGCTAGCCCCTGAACACTTTCTTCCTGCAGCATATCAAGATTGCTGGGCTGCTCTTCAATGGGTTGTTGATGCTGAACTCAAAAAAGATCCATGGTTGTTCAATCATGGTGATTTTGATAGAATCTTCATCGGCGGCGACAGTGCCGGGGCTAATCTAGTCCATTATGTAGCTCTCCAAGCAGGCACTCAAGGCTTGAAATGTGGGGTTAAGATTTTGGGAGCTTTCCTTTCAAATCCTTACTTCTGGGGCTCGAAACCACCACGCTCTGATGATCAGCCTCCTAATATTGATCATGACAAGTCAGTGCCATCTTTGATCTGGGATTTGGTTTATCCGTCGGCTCCCGGTGGCATTGACAACCCTCTCATAAATCCTTTTGGCGCCGGAAAGCCGAGCCTGGCTGGGCTCGGATGTTCGAAGATACTTGTGTTTCGGAAAAGGATGAGCTTAGTGACTTTGGGGTATTGTATTTTGATGAAGTGAAGAAAAGTGGGTGGAAAGGTGAAATTGAGCTGTTTGAAGTGAAGGGAGAGGGGCACTTGTTTCATATAGTGGATTTGAGCAAACAGAATTCCAAGATTTTGATCAAAAGATTGGCATCTTTTCTTGCCAGCTGATAATATTAATTGTTCTTCTTCCTGATAATTTACTCTACTTTTGTGCTTATTTTATTATCTGTAATGAAAGTAACAGTTAGCTGCCATCAATAAACAGATTTTTGATTCAATTACATTTGACATTGAAATTTGATAAGTAATCGATTATTCAACATTTGGATTTTTCAAAGGTTGTGTCTGAAACCAGCCAAAGATATATAGTGAAGTGATCTTACAATTAAGCAAGAATGAATGGTCCCAGGCTCCCAGCGTCTTATCTCTTGGAGCCTTGCCTTTGAAACGGTACTGGTTTGAGAATCAACGTTCAAAATTAGTGATAGTTTTGTGCCAAAAAAAAATAGTGATAGTTTAATCAAGTTTTTTAGAGGAATCAGTGTCGGCATTCAAGCACTTTTACCACCATACCACCAAGTTAAGTATCCTAAACTAAACATCATGGAGCTCACTTTCTCCTTTCCAGTTGCAAATATATACGACTTAACAAAGAAGAAGTTAAATTGATTAAAAGCTTATTAATTATCATATTTTTTTTGAATGGCAAAAGAGATTTAATTTAATTTTATTGATAACTGATAAAAAAAAAAATCAACGCAAGGTTCGATTAAGTGATAAGCGGTGCTCGGATGGATCCGGATTAGACAAAGCAAACTAAGATCTTGCATGAGCAGGTGCTCATGTGGATCCGGATTAGACAAAGCAAACTACATACAAGGTGGGAAAAAAAAGGTAATAATTGATAAAGAAGGCCCGGCAAATACAACAAGTGGTCTTGGGGCCTCAGTAGCACTCATACAGAATAAGTATAATTTAACACATTTCAATTGTGTCCATTTTGCCCACTCAACTTTGTCAAAATGTAAACACTTTGCATCTGAACTTTTTTTCCACCTAATATTTTCAATTTGAAAAAATGGGACAATGACCCCTTATTGTTGTAACGTTAGACACGTGAGCGCACGTGATGGATAGGGGTAAAATGTCTTGATTTTACAGATTATACTCACGTAACTAACATTGTGACGGGAGGGGGACATTGTCCTGATTTTTCAAATTAGAGGAAACATGGGGTTGAAAAAAAGTTCAGGCACTAAGCTCATTCCAATTTATAATTTTTTTTTTTGCTTTAGTCATATTACATGCCCATTCCAATTTATAATGCTTTTTGCTTTAGTCATACCAGTAAGAGGAAGAACCTAAAAAATAATTATACTATTCATTAAAGGGCCATAAATTAAGGTTAGATAAATGGTAAGGAAAAAGGTAAAATTCCAGTTTGACTCATACAATCACAACACAAATTAATGGTGGTTTTGAGCTGCCTGCCCAATCTCTACTTTCATATTTAGAAGTTACAAGCTGATTGAATTGTTGGCCCAAATATAATGCTGATTGATATGGACTAGCCCAATGCTAAGCCCATGAATAAAAAGTCTGGCCTTTTTTGTTTTTCTTTTTGGTACCAGGCCTTTAAAACCTCTATTTCAATCATAGCCGTTCATTCCAATCATCACCATCAAAAACCCTAAAACAATTTCCATCTAAAAACCTCCTAACTCCCCACCTTCATTTCCCTCTACTCTTTAACCCTTGAGCCGCACCTTCTCTTCAACTTCAAAGACAAAGAGCACTACCCAAAGAAACCTAACCATGGCGGCTCCAGTCGAGTCCGTTCAGTGCTTCGGTCGCAAGAAAAACGCCGTCGCTGTGACCTACTGCAAGCGTGGCCGCGGCCTAATCAAGATCAACGGCTGCCCAATCGAGCTGGTCGAGCCGGAGATCCTCCGCTTCAAGGCTTACGAGCCGATTCTCCTCCTCGGAAGACAGCGTTTCGCTGGAGTCGACATGAGGATCCGAGTCAAGGGTGGAGGTCACACTGCTCAGATCTACGCAATCAGGCAAAGCATAGCCAAGGCTCTGGTGGCGTTTTATCAGAAGTATGTCGATGAGCAGAGCAAGAAAGAGATTAAGGACATCTTGGTTAGGTACGACAGGACCTTACTCGTTGCTGATCCCAGGCGGTGCGAGCCTAAGAAGTTCGGTGGTCGTGGAGCTAGGGCTAGGTTCCAGAAATCTTACCGTTGAGGAAAGAAAAACACTACAACAGAGAGAGGTTCTTTGTTTCTGGTGCTATTTTTGTTACTTTTTTTTATGTTTTATGCTTTAAAAACGGTAGTTTGGACTATGTTGTTGCTTTTGTTGGATTTAGAAATATTGTTTTAAGTTTTGTAATGGGATTTTACTGTTAAGAGGTATTTGTCTGCAATATTTTGTCTGTACCATGATTGAATGGGTTTATAGCGCATTAATTGAATGGTACCCTTAGTTTGAAACCCTTAGTTTGAATTGTTAGACGTGTAGTAATTACTTTGGACCAATTAAAAGTATAGTTTTAGTTGCTCACTTTGCTCTGTTGGACTTGGATACAATGAAATTATGATGCTTTGATGATGATGAAGATTGGTAAGCATCTAGTTGCTTTGCTGGACTTGTTGAAAGACATTTCTGTGAATCATGAATACGTCCAGGTTAGTTCAAGACTTCAGGTTAGATGCTAGATGTTTGTTCATCTCATGGTCGTAAAATCTAGATGCTCAACATGATTATGAGTAGTATTTAACAATGGTGGACGATTGTATGCATGGTGTTCCTTGCATACTATGCTGTAAAGTTTATTACTTTGCTAGTGGTGCTAGAACTTAGAATTGAAAAGCTATTTCATTTTGCATTTCATGGATTCCAAAGCCATGCGCCAGTTTTTGATGGGTTTATTGCAATTGACCCCTGACATTCTTTTCATTAATGATGCCTCTGGCTAGTTAAGAATAGAGCTATAATGAAAACTTGCTTGTTCGATTCAATCTCATGGAGCATTCTGGAATTCTTGTGGTCCAGCCATTGATGGCCTTTGTTATGGATTTATACCTTCAACCTTTCATAGTGCTTGTTCCTTGTCTGCTTTATTGAGCTCAGCTTTGCAGAAGTCATCTTATTTCGGGCCAAATCTGAATCTTTCATGATTAATAACAAAGGAACTAAATATGTGAAGTTAAATCTTTGAAACTCTTATTGAATTTTTATCTTCCTCTTTTTGTATACTTGTGTTTTCTTTAATTTATTGATCAAATCAATAGAGGGTGTCAGAAAGTTGTGGCATTCTCCTGGTTTATTGATTTGGATATTCTTATATGAAATAATAAGTTGAACATTGAAATCGGAGTGCTAATAATGTTGCCTTAAACTGAGGTGAATGGTTAAGTGGTTTCTAATTCTAATGGAAGGGCCATGCCCATACACTAAAAACTGATCAGTTTGTTTGTTAGATATCCTGAAATGGCTGGAGTTGATCTGCATCTGCAATACGCGGAGTTTGAAATTGAGAAAATATACTTGTTTGCTCAAAAAAAGAAAGAAAAATACCTTGATCTGCCTGGTGTTTGAATTCTGTCAAAAGCCCAAAACTCAAAATGACATATCCATTGCTATTGCCAACTTTCTGTTCTAATTCAAAATGGTAATGAGCTGTTCTTCCATGTTACATAATCCTGGCTAAAGCCCATCAATGATTAGTTCCTTTTATTGCAAAAAGAAAGAAAGAAAGAAATATAGTTCCGAATGACCAAAAGACGAGTACTCATGTCAATTGCGGTTGATTGAGTTAGTAACTATTTAAATTTTGAAAGGTTTGGGGGTTTGGGGTTCAAAGTCTTGTAGTAATTCTGTAAGCACCACTGTAAGTTCTTTTGGAGACTTGTGTTGTGGGATGAGCGGTATGCTCTTTTGGAGACTTGTGTTGTGGGATGAGCGCATACAGGACAGCCACAATGTTGCATTGAGTATGAGCCCTTATAATGGAGCAAAGATTCTTTTGCTTGTCTCCTGCTAGACAATCTATCCACCAAATGGCTATTTTACAGCACTAAGCCAAACAAGACAATGTCAATGTGGTTGATATAAGAGTAAATGACTGTTACAAATACTAATCGGTTTGAACACAGCATTCCATTCCATTCTATGTAACAATCAAAGCTAATTAAAGTCGTTGGCATTTTGATGAAGATCTTGTTTACTTTTATCTTAGGAGATCCCTTCCTATTTGCTATTATTGCTTCGTTGACTAAGCTTGAAACCTCATAAATTAATTAAATTGGAACAAAATGCTTAACTTTAGGAATAAGAATCATCAATCCTTCGACTTTCCCCTTTATCCCTTCTCCTTTTTTCCTTTGAGGCCATCGAAGTCTAAGCTTAGCTCCCCATGTGGCCACGTCCAAAGTTCAACTCCTTCACCATTAATTCCGTGCATTTTAAGTTTACCAAAAAGCCTAAAATGCATTAATACATCAAAAAAATAGTATAAGAAGGCAACAAGCAAAACACCCCAAAAGGAAAAAGACCGAAAGAAAAACTGAATAATGGCTGCAATCATGGCAACCTTCTATTATTTTTCCCTTCGGTGGTTGCCTACCAGTATTAAATAATGGTGGTCCTGTTTTAATCCAGTTCTACGAAAACTACCAAACTTTTGTTCATATAAAACCAAAATCTCTGCTCCCCAAAACTCTACAACATATTTATAGAATGACAAGAAAGAATGTGACATGGTTGCAATTGCCATGTGCAGTTTAGATGCCCTCATTTACACTCTACAGTTTCACCCACATCAGCCTCCATTATTTCTTTCCTTTAATTTTTTGTTTTGGAAGAAAGGGAAATGAATAGTATTCCTTGAATACAAGAATACACCGAATCAATTATTCAAGCAAAGCAACCCCAATAAACTATTTTGACAGTCTGACAAAGAGCAGCTAGTGAGATTCCCTGCAAAAGTTGTTAAGCTTTCAATCGACCCTTACCCTTTGGCCTCTGCTTCGTGTGGCTTCTTCCACGAGGCCCCTTGCAATGAGGTGCAATAATTTTGAACTGTTAGATTTGGTGACCTCAAATATAAACGTTCAGATGTATTAGATGATCTACTTTATTTTTGGGATGTAATGACTTGCTATCGGTTGTAATGGTCATTCTTATCTAGGACTAGGATATATTGTTTTATATTTGAGGATTAAGAGATTAGAGATAAGCGTAATAAATTATTGGACCAACATAGGTTAGGTTGGGAAACTCAATGCCCTTTAAGCAAAATTTTGGTTCGAATATTGTGAATGAAAAATATAAAAATAGGTGTTGGGGGAGAGTTTATCTCCGGTTGGAGTTTGACCTGACTCGATCCTGAATTAATCGGGACAATGTGGCTACCTATACTGGGATTTCCGTGGCAAAAAACGAAAGAGGTTATTGGGAGCTCCTTTTAAGAAACCTCATTAAGTAAATTCGAGTCCTGTGTATTGAGAAAATAGACGTTGCAGGAATTTTCCTCATTTAAGGTCTGATACAACTAGACTACAAATTAGTCGGGACATAATGCTATTACTTGTTACTGCATATCGGGATTCGGGAGACTGGTATAAAAAGACCTTATTATAGCCGGTACCCATATGTTTCCCTAGGAGAATGACTGAAATCAATCATCGAACACAAAAAATTCAGTTCCATATATATGCTTGTGTTTCCTTATCCTTGCTAAGTAAAACGAAGTCAGTCATCATGGAAATATGATTGCAATATAAGCTTCATGTTGTTGTTGAGTGTGTCATAAAATTTCATTACCTTTTAAGTTTAACTATAAAAAACTGCTAATTAAAACCTTTGATTAGATTTGGATAATAGAATCTACTTATTCTACACGTTTTACTCGATGTGTTAGCAGTTTTCTTGTAAGTTAAAATCAATTAGTTTTCTTCTTTATTTGATTCGTTTACTTACGGTATTTTTCTTATTCTCGGTTGTTGATTGAATTGTTTTAAGAGTTTTTTGGTATTTGGATAGCATGCTACTAGATGTGGTTTGGTGGAATGGGTTGCTCCTAATGGTTTCTTTTAGCTTTTCATGGCTTGGTTCATTTGATCTTTGCTTGCTTGTGTTGTGCCTTCCTTGCTTGGCTTCGATTGTTCAGTTTTTCTTCTTTGTTGGTCTGGTGTTAGGGGAAGCAAAGCTAACGACTTTGATATGTTTCTAATTGCAACGACTTCTAAGTTAAATTGTTAAGAGTGGTGCAAGGTTTTAGTTTAGCAGGTCTTTTTGAGGAGGATTGAGGATATTGAAGAAGGATTTTTTTTATTTGGTCATGGATTCTTTGTTGAGGTCGTTTGTCTAGATATTTTCAGAATTAGTGATGCGATCCGATTTGTGGTTGAGTTGCAAAGGGAGGGGTCAAGTTGTGGCTTTTGTTTAATTTTTATAGCTAATTGTTGTTTGGTGGCTTTTTCATATTTTGGTTTTTGCTTTGGGTTGTAGCTTGATCTGCCAGCCTTGTTACTTTAAACTTTTGCACATCCTTGTGCTTCTTTATCAATAAATTGCCGTTAAAAAAAAAACTATGACTTGGGGATGATAAAAATGAAAATTTAAAATATAAAAAAAAAAAACAAAATCTATAAGTGACCAAGTGAAACTGGTAAGAGAAAATATTATTATGTTTAGAGTTAATGTGTGGATTATTTAGTTTTTTATTATACTTTTTGGATTTTCTCATATTTATTGGGTGCACAACAACAAAAATAAAACATTAGAGATTAATTTAATTTCATACATCTCAAAGGGGTTGAATGATTTGAGTCGGGGCACGTGCCCTTATGGTGGATCAGTCCTGGACAAGTGCCAAGCATGAATTAAGCCACTTATCTTTTTCTTCTTAAATGAGTTTCCCATTATATAGTGGTGTTGATGCCCCCATGGTCAGGGGCAGATCTAAGTTAGGCGTTGAAACCCCCCCCCCCCCCCCAATAGAAAAAATTGCATATTAGCCCATAAATTTATATGTAATTGTAGTCTAAAATTTTTAATTTGCCCCCTCCCCCCCAAAACTTAATTTTACATAAAGTAATCTATATAGTCGCCTCAAACTTATATGTCAAGATCCGTCCCTGCCCATGGTGGATCCGCCCTTTGATAAGTGGCGCGCATGAATTAAGCGACTTGTGGTAAGAAAGCTCATAACATCAACTATCATTTAGCTCATTTTTTGAGCTAATTTAGAAATGCCAAAACGCTGTGGGAAAATAGGAAACTCGTTCGAACTCATCCGACACTGTGGACCCCCCAAAAGTTTCAACACTTCTTCCTAGGTCTGAAAATTCAGTTTGCAATCGATTTAGATTCTGATACTGAATTGTATAACTTTTTTGGAAACTTTAGATGGATAGCTGTTGTTAAGAACGGACTTTTTAAGAATCAGTAGATAGGTTCTGTTTGTAAGGAAGTTTATTACTATAAGAAGGGTAAGAATTTTACAAGGTATAAGGACTTGTTCACTTCACTTGCTGTCTATTTGAGACATTTGTTCTCACATGCTTATCAGTATATTCCAGATCTTAAGCAAAGGGTGGAATTCGTATCATACTTTTATAAGTGCTTTAATGATATGTTTCCTGAGCTTTTAAGCAAGTTAGTGGCCGAGTTTTTCTATAAAGTCTGGTTCTCAACTTTGTTTGCAGAGCTGTTTAGTAACAGACAAAACTTTACCAGTGAAGACTCTGCCAGTTTAAAACCTCAGGTTCTCAATGTTTAGGAATATGTTGAAATGTCACTTTTTTTTTTTCTGGAATTGGTGTTGCAAATTCGACAATGTACATGTTTAATTCCTATTTTTTATGTATTCAGGATTAATGGTATTCGGGTTTAAAACCTCAGGTTCTCAATGTTTTGGATTATGTTGAAATGTCACTTCTATTTCTGGAATTGGTGTTGCAAATTCGACAATGTACATGTTCAATTCCTGTTTTTGATGTATTCAGGATTAATGACATTAAATGATAGTTAATTTTCAATTTTTTTTTCCCAAAAAAAAAAACGACTTGTCGTTTTCTCCTTAAATAGGATTCGCACTATATAGTGGTGTTATTTAGTGGGTGCACAACTACAAAAATAAAACACCTTAGATTAAGTTTTCATACACCTCAAAGGGACTGAAAGATTCGAGTGGAAGCACGTGCCCCATGGTGGATCCGTTCCTGAAGAAAGGGAAATGAATAGTATTCTTTGAATACAAGAATACACTGAATCAATTATTCAAGCAAAGCAACCCTATTAAACTATTTTGACAGTTTGAGAAAGAGCAGCTAGTGAGAGTACTTTCTTGCAAAAGTTGTTAAGCTTTCAATCGACCCTCGTGTGGCTTCTTCCACAAGGCCCCTTGCAATGAGGTGCAATAATTTTTAGGTGTTAGATTTGGTGACCTCAAATATTAATGACTTGCTATCGGTTGTAATGGTCATTCTTATCTAGAAATTATGTTTTGTATTTGAGGATTAAAAGATTAGAGATAAAAATAAATAAATTATTGGACCAATGCCGGTTAGGTCAGGAAGCTCAAAGCCATTTAAGCAAAATATTGGGTTCGAATCTTGTGAATGAAAAAAATAGGTGATAGGAGAGTTTATCTCTGGTTAGGGTCTGACCTGACTCGACTCCGGATTAGTTAGGATCTAATATGACTACCGATATTGGACTTCCGTAGCAAAGAAAGAAAGAGATTATTGGAAGCTCCTTTTAAGAAACTTCATTACTCTAAGTGAATTCAAGTCCTATAAATTGAGAAAATAGATGTTACAAGAGTTTTCCTCATTTGAGTTCCGACACAACTAAACTACAAATTAATTAGGACAGAATGTTGTTACTGTATATTGAGAGATTGGTATAAAAAGGCCTTATTATAGCGGTACCCATATGTTTCCCTTAGAGAATGACTGAAATCAATCATTGAATACAAAAAATTCAGTTCTATATATATGCTTGTGTTTCCTTATCCTTACTACTAAGTAAAAGGAAGTCCGTCATTATTGAAATGTAATTGCAATATAAGCTTCATGTTGATTGTAGAGTGTGTCACAAAATTTCATTCCCTTCAACTTTGCCTTTTAAGTTTACTATAAAAAACTACTAATTAAAACCTCTGATTAGATTTGGATAATAGAATCTACTTTTTCTTCAAGTTTTAGTTGATGTGGTAGCAATTTTCTTATAAGTTAAAATCAATTATTTGAATGTAGGATGTGGGATCAAAGAGTGTGGTTAAGTTATCTACCTGCATATATTTGTAATCCTACTCCTACACAATATGAATAAATGATTTGAATTTTTCTTAAAAAAAATAAATAAACAAAATCAATAATCTTATGAGGAACGAAATTAAATGTGTTTCCAAACGGTGCCATAGAGATACACACTTTAAAACGGAATCTTCCTCCAAATTAATCCCCCAAAAAACCTAAAAAAAGCCAACGTTTCTTTTGTTTTCCTTCGCTTTCATTTCATTTCACATTTCCCTCCACACTCCACACTCCACACCCCACACTCCCACTCTCACTCTCTCCTGCAATAATAACTTAATCAAACAAAATAGTGGAATAAAGAAGTCAGAGAACAGAAAAATTAAAGCGAGGTAATCGTTTTCTTCTTTAAATTTTTTGCTTTGAAATCATCTTCTCATGTCTTCCCTTTGATATTTCTAGGGTTCCGTTACTTCCCGTTACTGTTAACTTCTTCTTCTACCTTTTTCTGTTTTCAAAATTCCTTTGGCGGCTTCCAATCTAATCTCTATGCTTTTTTATTTTTCTTTTTCATCGATTTTTTAGATGTTTTAAAACTTTTCTTTTCATTCTTTTTCTTTCAGATCTGCCATATTTATGGAAATGGTTAAACTATTATGCTGATGTTGATTACTTAAGTTTGATTTTTCTTCTTATTATTTTTTAATGTTTAGTATTTTTAAAATATGAAGCTTTCGTTTACTCCCTTAGATCTTGTGATTTCACTATGATTAGTATTATTTCTCGTGCTATTTATTGCATTATATATATATATATATATATATTTTACTCCATTTGATTCTCTGCCAAACCACTGCACCAAATAAACCATTGATTGCCGTTTTCTTATTTGTTCTTCCAAAGATTTTCTTTGCTTAGCCTTTTTCTTTAGTAGATAGTTGGAGTTTTGAATTTAAATGCGGTTGATTTTTCTTTCAACAACTTTTTATATGTGCTATGTTCATGGATTAATTGCAAAGATTTAAGTTTGAACTTTAAAAGTTTTTCTAAGGACGAAAATGAATTTCTATGCTGCCTTTTTCTTCCACATGATAGGCAATCTTTCAACTCTAAACTGATGGGATTTTGATTTTTGTGATTCTTATTCAAATGACTGTTTTTGGACCCTTATTTCTTTCCTTTTTCCAATTATTATTGAAAAAAGGGTTAAGAGTTTTGTTTGCTGATTGCAATTGTGTCTTATTTTATTTTGTATCTCTATTGAAAAAGATTAACTTTCTGACCAATATTGCAGCTTTTGTTTCCTCTTTGATGATTAGTTGAACTATGTGATTTTAAGAATCCATACTTGTCTGCTTGTTTCTAATTTCTCTGCATTGAGTTTTCATCATATCATTTTAGATTTCAGTCATTTTACTTAAATATCTACTGAAGCTATTGAGTATTGCAGCCTGATTCTTTAGGTCCTGTAATGGATTCCACAGCAAATTCTCAACGCAGGCCATTTTCAATTAAGCTATGGCCTCCTAGTGAAAGCACTCGGCAGGTTCTTGTGCAACGGTTGACAAACAATCTGACCAGTAACTCTATCTTTACCCAGAAGTATGGTGCTCTTAACAAAGAAGATGCTGAGGAGAATGCTAAGAAAATCGAGGATGTAGCTTTTAACACAGCAAATGAACAGTATGATAGGGAACCTGATGGTGATGGAGGTGCTGCAGTGCAGCTTTATGCCAAGGAATGTAGTAAACTTTTGCTGGAAGTTCTTAAAAGAGGGCCTACCCCCAAGGAGGAGAAGAAGGAGAAGGAGGAGGAGGAGGAGGAGAAGAAGGAAGAGAAGAAGGAAGAGAAGAAGGAGTTGGTGTCTGAGAAAGATATCTCCTGTGAAACACTCTTTGATATATCTAAGGGCCTGCGTTCTTTTATTGAGGCAGAGGAGGCTGAGAGTCTTCTAAGGCCGTTAAAGGAACCTGGAAATAGTTACACCAAGATATGCTTTAGTAATAGAAGCTTTGGTATAGGAGCAGCCCGTGTTGCTGAGCCCATTTTGGCTTCCCTCAAGAATCAGTTGAAAGAAGTTGACTTGTCCGACTTTATTGCTGGAAGACCGGAGGAAGAAGCCCTTGATGTTATGAACTTATTCTCAGCTGCCTTGGAGGGTAGTGTTTTGAGGTATCTTAACCTCTCAGATAATGCCTTAGGTGAGAAGGGTGTTAGGGCTTTTGGTGCTCTTTTGAAATCACAGAATTGCCTGGAGGAGCTCTATTTAATTAATGATGGTATATCGGAGGAAGCTGCCAGAGCTGTTTCTGAATTGGTTCCCTCTACAGATAAGTTGAGGGTCCTTCACTTTCACAATAATATGACAGGAGATGAAGGTGCAATTGCAATTTCTGAGGTTGTGAAGCGTTCTCCTTTGTTGGAGGATTTCCGATGCTCCTCTACCAGGGTTGGTTCAGAAGGAGGAGTTGCCTTATCAGTCGCACTTGAGTCTTGCACCCATTTAAAGAAACTTGATTTGCGGGACAATATGTTTGGTGTAGAAGCTGGAGTTCCACTGAGTAATGCTCTTTCAAAGTTTGTGGATCTGGTTGAGGTTTACTTGAGTTATCTCAACTTGGAGGATGAAGGTGCAATTGCTATAGCCAATGCTCTTAAGGAATCAGCTCCTTCTCTACAAGTTTTGGATATGGCTGGAAATGACATAACAACTGATGCTGCTCCTAGTATAGCTGCTTGTATAGCAGCAAAGCAGCAACTAACCAAGTTGAACTTGTCTGAGAATGAACTCAAGGATGAAGGTACGGTTCAAGTAAGTAAGGCTTTGGAAGAAGGACATGAGCATTTAAAGGAAGTTGATATGAGCACCAATTTTATAAGAAGAGCCGGGGCTCGACATTTGGCTCAGGTAGTTATTCAGAAACCTGAGTTTACATTGTTGAACATCAATGGGAATATCATCTCTGATGATGGTATCGACGAGGTGAAGGAAATATTCAAGAAGTGTCCTGATAAGCTTGGTTCCTTGGATGAGAATGATCCTGAAGGAGCAGATGATGATGAAGAATCTGGTGAAGGTGAAGATAATGATGATGAATTGGAATCTAAAATGAAGAATCTTGAAGTAAGTGAAGAAGAATAGATTTCTTATCTTCATATATTTCCTCTTTTTAAGTTTTAAAATTCCTCAGGTTCTTCTGCTTTAGAAACACCCTTCAGAACATTAATAATTTGTAGTATTCATTGCTCTGCTGAATATTTCCGAGCAGGGCAGTGGCTAGTTAGTAGCAGGTAGCCAACGGATGTGTTTTAGCAGTTGAAACTCTGTAGGATTGTTGTCATGTTTATTTCGTTAGGTTATGTTATGTTTGGAACTTAAAATCTTTTAAGTCTTTTATTATGATTGCCCATATTTTACATTTTTCCTCTTTTTTACATTTGTAGTTAAAAAGGTCTAACAAAGCCCTGAAATTCAGGCATGCATGAATTAACATGGTCGAGTTAGTGCTAGTCTCTTCAAGCTATGACAAAGTATTTTCTTTTCATTAATGATCATATCAATAATCATTGCGTGTTCCATAAAAACGAAGATTGAAAATCAATAAATCTAAAGTTTCCCATTATCAGCAGCAAAATTACAGTTGAAGTTAAAAGGCTCAGATGAATAATCAATAATGTACCAATGAAGGAATGAAGGGAAACAAAACTAATTAAAAACAAAATTCCGAATCTGACATGTTTTTACAAAACTCATAACTTTTAATGTTAGATTAACTAAGAGTTGCGCAGTTGGGTCTTGTTCTTGTGATCAACTATCGAATATGGATTCCTTGATACTTAAGTAAAAACGGGTGATCCAAAAGTTGAGAGGCGCTCCACCTCTTACTTGGCTCCTTCTGCAAGCAACAATCAAGAAAGCTCTGAAACTCATCAGAAGCTCCCGGCGGCAAAGACGGTGGATCCCCAAAACAGATAGCACACATCAGAGTTATCCAACTAGGGTTTTGATCCGGTGGAAGCAACGGGAAGTGACCCACATAAAGTTCCATTACAGTAACACCCAAACTCCAAATATCCCCAAGAAAACCATCGTAATTGCCTCCATTAGAATCTGGGTCAAATCTCTCAGGACTCATGTAAGCACAAGTTCCAACGTAAGAATTACGTGGATCTAAAGGCAGAGAATCAGAAGAAACCTTGCTAACACCAAAATCAGCGATTTTAACTTCCATGTTGTTTTTGTTCACCAACAGATTCGAAGGCTTAATATCCCTGTGCATAATTTTCTTGGAATGCAAGTAATGTAACCCTTCGAGAACCTGTCTGGTTATATGAGCAACTTCAGGCTCTGAGAAATGTCCCTGGTTTTTAAGGACGGTGTCCAAAGTTCCGCCGTCCATGTACTCCAAGAGTAGTGCCACGTCATCACCCGAGGGTTTTTCGTAGATTTCATAGCAACGGATAATGTAAGGGGAATCTGTGTTTCGAAGAATGTCCTTTTCTCTCAAAACTTGCTTGTAAATACTCTGGTCGCCGACGCCGTGAACCACTTTCAAGGCGTAAATGTTGGAAGTGGGTTTATGTTGAACCTTGTAGACGGTTCCGCCGTTGCCACGGCCAAGTACTTCGAGTTTCTCGAGTTCCGCAGCGGGTATGGCGGTGACAGCGGCGGTGGTTGTGGTGTCGGAAGGAGGAAGAAAGGGAATAATCCGAGGGCATTCATCGGAGCAATTAGGAAGCTGAAGCTTGAGGTTAAGTCGGCCACGCCCACGAAGGACTGCCATGCTTTTCTTGGAGATAAAAGTAAAGTAGTAAATTTTTTTTTACTGCTACTATATTATATATTATATATATATAGGAATGAGGAAATCTAAAAAGTCCTAATCCTCATGGGAATGGGATTTCTTTCCATTAAAATTAAAATTAAAATTAGACCCAATGCAGCCCACACCCGGAAAACCCAAACCAAGGCCCAAATGAACAAATAAAGATTTATTAACTAAATAAATTAATTTTTGAATAATACCGAAAAGATCAAAGTTTTGTTTTCCTGTTATATATCTTTAATTTCCATTTTCTATCACTTTTAAGTATTTAATTTTTATTTCAGTTTTTACAAATAATATAAAAGGAAATTCTGTTTTTGGAAAAGCAAAAGTTTCTTAAAACGTATGCTAATTATGTATTCAAATACAAAATATATATGGTTTACAGTTTTACACATGAAATTGAGTGGGCCTAAAATTAAAACCTTCCTAAACTTACATGGTGAATACAAAATGCTGCTAGTATAAATCCACTTTCCACATCCCTTCAAAGTCTTTTCTAGGATTAAACCTTAGGGTCACTGCTGCATGAGCAAAAAAATTACATCAAGCCCATCCATTTCCTCTTCCACTGGAATTCTGTTTAGAATCTGATGATGAACTTGGAAAAACATAGCTTGATCTCTTCTTCTTATAAGTATTCCATGTAACTATTCGATCATTCCAAGAACCTCCTCCAACACCCTTATGTTCAGATTTCTCCACACCAGGATACTTGGCTTCCTCCGTGATTTCACCATTGGACTTCAGTCTCTTTGGAGCTGAACCATAGGTATCTTCACTTGTTCCCTCGCTTATTGCCAGCACATTCTCATTCTTAAATTCTGATACCTTTTTCTCTTCCTCTATGTTATTACTAACAGTAACAGATTCATTACCTTCAGAAGGAAGATGGTCTTTCCTTTTCCGTTTACTTGAACTTGATACCTTTTTTGCCATGTCTTCTGCATTTTCCACAGCCCTCATAAACTGTAAGTCACTTAATGTATCCGAATAATAGTTCCCCCCCTTCCTTTTTCGCTTCCCTAACTCAACATTGTTATTTTCTAAACTTTTGGCCTTCGCTTCATCATTATTAATTTCATATACCCACTCAGGTACCTCGTGTTCTTCCATGAGACGAGACCTGTAATTCTCCTTTAATCTTCTTGCCTCATCCATTTGCTCAAACATCCGGAACTCCTCATCTGAACGAGCTGCAAGTCTGTTGATTTCTCTCTCACTTGGCACATCTGTTCCAAGTGCTCTTGTTCCTCTACGCATAATTTCTTCCAGCATTTCTTTTCTGTCCTGAGCTGCATATACCAATAGGACACCTTAGCATGGTATACAATGTAGAAACAGAAAATCAAACAGGAATGCCATAAACAACACGTACTAGTTGTCATGTGATTGATGAAAACAACTTTTTTTTGAATAACTAACAATACTAGCTTGAACACAAACAAGCTCCAGCAAGTTCAAATGGACTTTTATGCATGCAATACAGCCTTGAAAATAATTAATTCAAGCACAACAAACCTGTGGAAGTCGTATTAAATAATCCAGCCTGGATGACCTTGGCATCAATACCCATTTTCTGCTTTGCACGCTCTAAAATGACCTCTTCAATTGATCCAACACTAACCAGCACAAAAACCCTGACTTCTTTCTTTTGTCCAATACGATGGGCTCGATCCTCTGCCTGTTGGTCCATTTGTGGATTCCAGTCACTATCAAAAATGATTACAGTATCAGCTGTCTGCAAATTCAGGCCAAGACCACCAGCACGAGTGCTTAGTAGAAACATAAAATAAGGAGAGTCTGGAGCATTGAACTTCTTCAGCAAAGTCCCTCTTTCCTCAGTTTTTGTAGAGCCGTCAAGTCTAAGATACATGAAATCATTGAGTCTCAGATATATCTCAAGAATGTCCATTAGATGAGTCATTTGGGAGAAAAGCAGGACTCGATGGCCAGTTCTATGAAGTTTTGGGAGTAATCGATCAAGGAGCTCAAATTTCCCAGATGCTCTTACAATCTCCTCTCTCTGCCACATATTGTAGTGAGGCACAAAGAGGTAAGGGTGATTACAACACTTCCTCAATTGCATTGTCAGATTTTGGAGGCTCTTTGATTTTCCAGACCCTGCAGAATTTAAACTTCTTAGTGAACAACTGTCAAATATCTATGCTTTCATTTGTCCCTGAGGTAGTACAACTGAGTTGGAAACCAAATATGCATGTCAAATGAGCTCAACCACAAATGTCAAAGAGTCTATGATTATACAAATAATTATAATTATACAAGATAATTATAATTTGGTTAACAACAAATAGAGCAAACTAAAAAACTCAGCTCCCTTTGAGAAGGTTGTGTTGACATGGAAGCTCTCATAGTAGACATCCCCTTCCCATTTCTTGAAGAAAGAGTTGGTTAGTAAAGTAGTTACTTAGCATTTTGAAAACGATGTCAGTTCCTTTAACAGCATAGAAAGAGATATTGTTAGCTAAAGCACAGCAGTCCCCCCAAAATCCCTGCCTAATTAATGACAGCATGGACAGTTTTGACAAATAGAACTTGTGAGACACCATTAAGAAAAAGCCAACTAATCACGTGAAAGTAGAATCTACAAACCATTATCTAGCCCGACCCTGCCCTTCTCTGTTACTTGCTGATAGTATGCTTTCTGCCATGCTGACAGATCACATTTGAGTATAACCTGTGATTTTCCAGGAAGGTATTTCTCCACCTCATCTTTTTTCCTCCTTAAGATGAATGGCCTTATAACCTGAAAATTGAGGGATTGTATCAAGATAAAGGAGTCCAAACCTAGATAAGAAAGTTTGAAACTAGAATGAAGACTTACATGATGCAGACGGCGAATAATCAAGAGTTCTTCTTCGTCTGTAAGAGAAACATCACCACGATCTGCGAAGGGGGCATTAAACCACTCCTCAAAATTCTGAACGGAATTGAAAATGTTTGGGAGCAGAAAATTAAGGAGTGACCACAATTCTTGTAAACTATTTTGTATCGGAGTCCCAGTTAACAGAAGTCTTCGCTGGATCTGATAGCTGCGCAGAAGTGAGCTAGTAAGGTATCTTCCTAATCAAATGTATCATGTAGATACACTAAACTAAAATTGGCCTCTATGAGGTGAAGCAAGAATAAAAGAGAGCCCACTTAGGATGAAAGATGCCCATTTTAACAGGCAATAGAAGGAAAAAGAAAGGGATAGGTTTAACCTTCCAACAAAACATACTAGCAATCTGACAGGAGCAAAGATAAAGTTTCATCATACCCTGAGAGGAGAGTTCGCGCAAGAGCACAGTCATGATTCTTTAACCGATGCCCTTCATCAACAATCATGTAGAACCAGTGTATCTTCTTCAAGAATGTTTTATCTCTCATAATAAGATCATAGTGTGTAATCAACACACTAAAATTTGCATCTCTGGATATTTCTTCCCTCAATGCCTTCCTCTCATCTATACGTCCATCGTAAAGAACTGCATGAATGCTGAAACAAGAAGAAACGCATAAGAAATTTCAAATGAGATAAATTGCATGTGCAGCATGTTTGTTCCATGTACACACACACACACATGAACGAGAGGGGGCCGCGGCGGGGGGAGGATGGAAATAGATGTTTATGAGGACTACTTTGTGCATACCTAGGAGCCCATGTTGAGAATTCATTAATCCAATTAGGCAGTACAGCTTTTGGCGCCACTATCAAGTGAGGCCCAGTCACACCTTTGTTCTCCAAGAGATAAGCAATTAATGATATAGTCTGTATTGTTTTTCCCAACCCCATCTCATCAGCTAAAATTCCATTAAGGTTGTTATTAAACAAAGAGAGCATCCATTGAAGCCCTTCTAACTGGTACGGTCTTAATTCTCCACCTTGAAGCAAGGATGGCTGCTCAGTTACCTGTTTACAGAATGTAATATTATTAGCTTCACCCCAAAAAACTAACAGAGATTAAGAGATTATAAATATTGCAAACATGAACACTTTACAATGCAAATAGAAATATAGAATATGCTCAAGAACAGACTACAATAATCAAAATTACTATAAAGAAATCATCTTCCAATAATTAAAAGAAAGGATACAAAAACATGTAGGTTGCTTTTATCACGAATGTGCAGCAAATAGACATACACATTGTTTCAAGTTTTACAGTGCAATTGGATTCTATTATAGTCAAATATCAATGGTCCTTTGGGCCAAAAAGGAGACAATCAGAATGGTCCAGGACGCAACATTATAAATAAAAATACAGTAGTATATCAGGATACAGATGGCAGGGTTATAATCTTACCTTCTCCTGAATCGCGTGAATAGCTGAGTTATACTGCCGCTGACCTTCAAGTAGATCACTGGAGTCATCATTCTGATCAGAATCAGTGGTTTCTAATTCTTCCTCCGGTGGTGAATCTTGAGGAGTTCCATCCTTCAAAGCATCTATCTCCGGTGAATCAGAATCTAAATCTTTCAAATCTTCAATGCCATCTTGATTCTTAGCATCTTTCTGCCGTTGAACTGCAGCTCCCAAATTAACAAGGAGCTTATTTGTTTCAGAAAGAAGCATAGTTAACCGTTCATTCTTGCTCTCCTTCACTAATCTCATATATGCTTCTTGATCATCAGACTTCAGTGCCTGGAACCTCAATTTCTCTGCTCTTGTAGCACGTTGTCTTTGCCTTCCGTGCCATGCCTGTTAAAAACAAACCCATAAGGCATTCTGTTGATTATATCACACGTTATGATAACTAAAAGCTACCTGTAATTGATGCTAAATCCGGCCAAGGAAGTAAATATAATTGTCCAGAATTCCAAAAGATGATTAACTAAGTAGGCTTTTCCTCGGAAAATTTTCCTTCAGGATGAAAGAAGTACTTGTACTTTTCGCGATATATACCATCTAATATGAAACTACAGTGTGGTTGAAATTAAAAATATTACTTGATATATTTGTGTCAAGTTGTTTGTATGACATATAAATAAACAACAAGGTAGTATTAGATGAGTTTATTTCATTAGCCAGGAAAAATTTTGGCACTCAGGCTTGATTAAAAGTGCATATTCTGGAATCCCCCATACTAATGGAATATAAGCATATTAGATTTTGATTTGTTTGAAGAAAGTGCCTGAAAATGATGTTATATATTAAAGAAATGCAATACACCGTTGAGAAAAGAGGGATGGAGAGCCATTTATAAGCTATGATAACATAATGGTCATAGAAAAATATGAAAAGACCGGTACTTGCAGTATTATAGTATACTGATTACAGTATTGACTTCATTAGAATAGCGGGTAACTAGTTTAAAGAGTTTAATGAATGTTTTAGAAAGAGATTAAAAGGCTCAAACATTCTCCATTTGGTGCTTTAGTTCATGAGTGTTTAAGTCTCTGTTAAACACTTACAGTCGAACCGTAGTTTCATCCATAACTATCTTATTTAACATATATATATTTCAATTTCCCGTGCACCCTTTAAATGGTTCCAATAAGTTTGATCAATATTTGGTTCAAGACAACCATTTTCCACAAAATTACCCCCATATGCTCCCAAAAGTTACTAGGGCATGACTGAGCACCCATGTGTCCCCTACCAGAAGAATAATGAAAATATATAACACAGAGAAAGCATTATACCTGGACACCATCATTCCTTTGTTTTCGACGCTTTAGAGTAGCTTGAATTTGCAACTGGAAGTCACGGAAGGCATTGACTATTTCTGAAAAGAACTTCTTCTTCCTATTTTCCAAATTGTTTTTTTCCTCCTCTCTCAATCGTGATAACCTCTGCAGATAAATTTTCACTCATTAAGTGTATAAGAAATTTCAATCCTTTTTTCTGACACATACTAAGGGATTTCCTTTTTCTTTTAGATATAGCATAAATTGAATTCCTAATTATCCAAAAATAAATAAATAAATTGAATTCCTATTGTACTATATTTGTAGAATTTCATCTGTGATTGTCCTGATACAAAGGATTAGACTCACTAATGGGAGGGCTTTCCCAAAGCAATGCAAACCAAAAGTCGACCAAGTGAATAAGCTACAATTTTATCTTTTCTACACAACCTCTGCACATGTTATTCACTATGTCTCTGTCCCAAGCCCAGATAAAAGCAAAAGCTTTTGACAGCTAACGGAAAGTTCTAGTCGCATCCTGTAAATAAGAGATCTCAATGGAAAAGAATTCCGAAAAATCTGAGTGTCACCTCATTCCATGATGTTGACCTTCATCTTAATACAGATTTATGCAAAATCAATTAACCTAGATTCTCATATCCACTTTCTAGAACAGGAACAAAGTTAAAATGAGTAATAGATAAGTAATTGACCTCATAATCCCGTTTCTTTCTTGCTTGATCATCAGCTTCTGTAGTATATGGAACAAAAATTCCATACGATGTAAAAGGCAATCGCGCCATGCCCCAGTCAAACAACTGTTTGTCAGGATATGCACAGTTCAACTGAAGCCAATACTCAGAACTCACTTGAGAACGTATCTTGCTTTGCAACTCTGCTAGCTGCCGGGAAAAAGCCAGGAAAAAGGTCCTCAGCCATAAGGACAAAACCCATGTATACATACCGAGATAAAGCAAGAGATAGATAAGAATATATCATCATGATCAATCTAAGAACTTCTTCAGCTGCATGCTTTAGTTAGATATAATGGAAACAAGGAATACATTGCTATGACATCTCACTCGTTAAGTAGGTTGCATTTCATCATCACTTTACAGATTTTTGAAAGTGCTTAAAATGGTACCTAGACAACAGAAAGCTATTTTGTGAAAGCAAATGGATTCCAATGCAAACAGTACATAGGGGAAATAATAACTAGACTGCAGTGCAATCAACAGCTACCCAACCGGTAGAATAGATGATTGCACTTTCTTTATTACTATGCCTATCGGTTACTATGCATGTCGGTTACTTTGGTGCATTACTTTACCTTTATTCCATAGAGTTCAAGTAAGCACTTTGCCTGCAGGTCCTTCCCTCTGCTAGGTGGCAACTCTGATTAACATATAAACGCATTAGTAATCCTTCTAAATATGGTCATCTAAACTAGAACTTGAAATCAAATAATGCTATTTTTAAAACTCACAAATGGCACTAGTAGAAAGTTAGATGCACCCCCAAACCAAAAAATTATTTCATCAAAAAAAAAAATCATACATGGTGACTATTTGCAAAACTATGATATATTTCTTATAGATCCTTTATGCAAAATAATTACCTTCAAGTTCATTCAACCGATGATGAAGGTGGCTCTGATAACGGTTTTCCTTGGATTCTGCCAAACCAAAACCAGACATGAATTTTGAGCGTTGTCTTGATAGTGCATCATCGAGGTCACCCAATAAATCATCCTTCTTAGAATTAGTAGAATCATCCTGGCACATGAATGTAAAATCAACATTTTAAGAAACTAGAAGTAATAATCATGTAATTAGAAGCACTTCAACGATTGTAGGTTCAAACGCACACAGCAATGGCAGCCTACTTTTAAGAATTAATTTTATTGTAAAAAAGGGCAGCACTGCAATCGGTCAATTTGAGCAAGAAAAAAAAAGAAGGGGAAAGGGGGATTGGAGAACTGAAAACAATTTAACTCAAAAAGATCAAATAAAACAAAGAACCAAATTACTGAGACAAAATGCCCAAGTGCTTTCCTCGAAAACTTCAAAACTTTATCAGCAAAATACAAGACCAAGAAGGGGATTTATTATTTCTCTTTTGTTCCTGAATTTTACCAGAATCCAAAATAAAGAAAAAGAAAGAACACATTCTAAAGTAAACAGATGGTATCTCAATCAAAAACAACACAGAAATTCACAGAAAAAGGCACAAATTTCACCTTAAAAAAAAACTCAAATTGCACAATGATTTCTCACAAAACAAACCAAACCAACAAAGGGTATCTAGAAAACCACAGAAAAACAAAAAATTCACGCAAGAAAACCAATTTTCAGAACAATTCAACACAAGAAAAGCTAAGAAACCCTCAAATTCGCAACAATTCCCAAGGCAAAACAGAAAATAACAAGGGAATTTTGAGAAATACTGACCGAAACAATCTGGGAGACTCCAGCCCCATCAGATCCATCCTCACCCGGGGTCCCGTCATCGGTGGCCTCTCCAAGACCCTCTTGTTCGTCATGGCATATAGAGGAAACGACGTCGAATAAGTCAGGAGGCAGAGGGAGGTTTCTAGAGACAAAGTTAAGGGCACAGATCAAAGACTTTGCCTTCTGTAAATTGTCTAAACAAGGTTCCTCCTTCTGTTGTTGGTGCTCTAGCTGAGCCACCATGGCGGGAATTAAATTTTTTCGCAACGGTTAATTTTCTTTTCGTTTTTTTAATTTAAAAACGAGGGGGGTTTTATTTTGTTAAAGGAAAAATAAAAGAAAAGAAAAAATTTTATCTGTTTTGGCTTTGTGGGGTGCTTAGTAAGGGAGATAACATAACACACAACACTTTCCCTCTTTTCATCTGGTTTAGGGTTTGTAAGGATATTTTTGTCTTTTTAGCTAAAGAGAAAAAAACGGAAAGAGGAAAGAAGGGAAAAGTAATTGAAATGAGGGGCAAGATAATAAAATAAAAAGGAAAAACGAGAGAAGAGAAACAAATTAAAAATAAGGGCAATTAACGTTACGTCGTAACGTCTGAACATGCACGGTAACGGTAAGCGGATGAACAGAAAAAGGATTCTAGCTTCTTATAAATTCTTAATGGTAGGACTTTTCTTTTTTTTTTTTTCTTTTTTTCTTTGGGCTCAAAGGCTCAAAGCATAGGTTTTTTTTTTTCAGAAAGATACTAATTTTTGCTAATAATTTTTTTGATTCAAGGTGCTTTGGGCTAACCTTTCGTGATTCCTATTACCTTGTGTACTAACAAAAATTAATATAAGAGAATATAATTTGTGAACAAACAATTTCATGCAACCAAGTACCAAGTACCAACATATTCTCGGATTTGCAATTACTAAAATTTGTGAATACTTAAGATTTTTCTTTCTTCTTAATGTGTATGTTCCAAATACACTGTAATGAACATGACAATAAATGTTAAGACTATTGTTGTTTTAAATTAAACAAAATTAGAATGTGACGCAAACTCAAAATTTTGAACAAGGAAATCTATGGCCGAATTACTTGAGTTGAGAGGGCCAAAAAAAAGAAGTCGTTACAAGAAATATGCAGCTTTTTTTGCCACCATACAATGATTCATGGACCTCTCTTTTGGAAATTGGAGCAAGAGAATGCAGCAACCAGCTTCAAAATCTGGAGAATATCTACCTCGAGATCAATCTGGCCAACGTGAAAAGCCCCGGTGCTTCAATGTATTTGAGTCCCAAGTTCCCTTCAACTCACAGCTCTTTCCAATGCTCGAGTAACTGGTTCTTGGAAATATTGGAGTGATATTAAGATTGCTTCCTGTTTAATTTAGGCATAACATAATATCAAACATCAACTATAGAACTACACAAATTTGATTATACATGGCAAATTAGACAAAAACAAATCAAGGGTGGTACCTCTGTCCGAATTGTTCGACTTCCTTGATGAGGACACGTGTTCAAATACATGTCAAATATGTTGCGAACATTTTTTCCCTGTGAGAATATAGAACATCAAAACCAAAGAAAACTGTAATGTCACTATTGGTTAAATAAACTAAAATAGCAGAGCCAAAAAGTTTTACTCAAGCACAGATGTTCATCGCATGAATGCACAAATCCATACATCTGAAGTAAAAGAGTAATGTATACAGGAGAGACAAAACTCATATTAAGCTTCCTCTATTAACATACCTTTAACGTATGATCTTCTTCTACACTCTTTTCCAACCCAGAAAGTCCACCAAAAGCAATTAATAGATGTCTACCAAAGTATCAAGCAATTGTGAAAACTTAGAAAACGAATCTAAAGAATATCAAGTTACAAGTTATAATACTAAAAAGAATACCAAACCAATAGTAAACTAATACTTAAAGGGTCTAATATGAACAAAAATATACCTAAAAGCAGGTAAATTAAGCTGTGATGAACTAACAATCAGTCCATGCTCTGATGTACCAATCAAGTGATCATACCCACCCTGCAACAATAAAAATAAAAGTTATCCTTCTGTCAGCAGTAGGTTGAACAAACAATGAAATTACAGAGGAGCAGTGGGTTAAAAGTACATCATTAAAGTAAAAATACCTTGTATGGAGATTCTTTGAATACTGAGCTGATATTGGAAGCATACCGCACTTTATAACCCCAGTAAGTTCCTGCCGCTTCCCTAGGCTTGGAAGATGAGACAACTTGGCGTGGTAAATCTAGGAGATAGGAAGTAAGATAAAAACAACTTTATGAGCTTAAGACACAGAATCTAATCTGTATTAATGTGGAGGCGGACTTCAAAGATTGGAATCATTTTATTACCAGAATTCAAATTGTTGTCAGTTCCCATAGCAACAGTGACTCTGATTCCCGGTTCCAGTGCTTCATTAACCACAACATTCTGCATAATGAATCAAGAAATAACCAAAAAGAAGAAGAAGAAGAATATTACACTCCTTATCGAACAACCTCAATATCCAACTTTAATCTGAATGCTAGAAAAAGCATTATGCAAGTTGAAGACAATACATCATTGAGCTCTGACAATGCAAATCAGGCAGTTTGTCCAGAAATGGTCATTGTCTTTTTTTATTTAAAACTTTATACTCAAAATGAAAGAAAAGAAGCAAACAGTTCGAGTTTTTGGCCAAAAGGATAAAAAATAGACGAAAGGCAGAAACCTTCTGCTATTAGCTACTACAAGGACAAAAGAGATGGATGGATATGCAGTAAAGAGATAGCCACCTAAGGACCATTATGTGGCCACATAATTTATTGTAGAATCTCCTCCATTTTCTATTAACTTTCTTTAAAGGGGAAGTCACATATAGTCTGGCTACTGCCCCTCTTTGTGCGTGTATCTAAATTAAATTTGTTAATTGATTACAAAAAAGAAACCATATAGGCAACAGGTTTAAGTGAGACAAACTCCAACAAGAAAGAACATACCTTATCTAAACCTACATCAACCAGTGTTCCCCCAGAGCTTGTAGCGTTTTCTTTAAGTGTGACACCTATAAAGTTATAACAATATATTAAGTCAGACAAACGATTAAATTCAGTCCCACCATTGATCAAGCCATAGCTTCAATTAAGCTACAGATACCAAAGATTCCCCACAGAAATTACATCCAAGTTCTTTAAAATCGGCAACCTAACCTTATCATTCCTTTTCTAAAACCATATCAATTTATCACACCATATTTTCTCAGTCCAACAAATGAACTTTCAAAACCACAATCTTGAACTAGTAAGAAATCGAAAGCATTAGAGATGTTTTCAAATCACACAAACTCGATCTTTAAGGAGTTAAATACAACAATGTAAGGTAGAACATATAAATACAAATGAAATTGTCAGCTAACATTTTCATTATCTCATCTGCGTAATAATGCATAACAAGAACAATTGAAAAGATACCAACCAAAACTTACCTTCACGATAGGGAGCCCACTCATGCTTGCGCAGGTGGTGTGGGGCATCAAGTGGAGGTAACATTCCCTGTAAAATGCATACACCGAAATCAACTTTAACAACAACAAATCAAAGCATTTCAAAAAAAATCTGCGGATTTATTGTAAAATCCGATACTCACCACATATCTTAGGCTATTATGCTTAGGAAAAAGAGCTTTTCGTAGATATTGAGGCGTCTCAAGATACTGCAAGATCCTAACAAGAAAAGCCGCTCCTCTTTCATCTTCATTTGAATTATTTTGTCTTAAAGCACCATTATTAGCCGAGTTACGCTTATTATCAAATACTACAACCTGCTTATACAAACCAAAAATTATTCAGTCTAATTAACGACTAAAATGTAGGATTCAAACAATAAGAAATAAGGTAAAAGACCTCATCAATTCGAAAAATGGTCGCAGCACGAGCAATTTGACTTGCCAACTGTACAAGAAGGAAAAACCAAAATACTATCTTAAATTAATTTTTTTAAGGACAAAAAATAAAGAAAAAGCAGAAAAACAGAATAGAAAGAGAGGAAACTTACGCGAGTAGCAAGTTCAAGAGACTGAGCGTTGTCGATGATTGAACCGGCGATTGCTATGCTGACAGTTGGAAGTTCATCGGCTTTTGCTTCACTGTTGGTTTTCTCCTCTGCTTTGGCTTTCTTCTTCTTCTTCTTTTTCTTGGGAGAATCGCCGTTGAGACTGAGATTCGTTTCGGTTTCTGTTTGATTATTTTCTGATTCATTTTTTTTGGTTTCTGCTTCTGATTCTGTTTCTACTTCCGCTCTCTTCTTCTTCTTTCCCATTTCTCAGTTTGTTCGTTTGTTTTTTAGGCTTGTAAACGTGAAACGGTAAACCCACAAGGCGCCTTCGACGTGACAAGGGTTTTAAGGGGTTTTGTCAGTTTCGGAGACTTTGGCAGCTAAATGGGCCTATAAAAGCCCAGCCCAAAGACCACATTTTATAAGGGATATTCTATAATCTAGAAGTTGAATAATTGGGCCAAGTTTAAGAATTCAAGCCTTTCCTAAATGATCGGATTTTCCTAATTTCCTTTGTTTTTTTTTTTTTTTTTTTTTGGTTTAACGAAAGAGTAGGATATAATAACCAAAGGTATGATAAAGATTAAAGAGATGCAAATAAAATGCTGCTTGGAAATTTAAAACTTGGATAGCAAAGCAACATTAGGAAAATAAAATAACATTAAAAAAAATTAACCATAATTTTTCACACTATAACCTTGAAAAGGTTCACATTAAGATTTAACTTCACATGATATTCTAGGTCTGCTGTCAAAATCTAAGAAAATAATAGAGGTGTTATCCTTTGTTCGCAGAGTTCTAGCCTCATTCAACAAAATATTAGCAATCTTCTCTGCCAAATTCTCCGTATCTGCAGAGTGTCTTTCCCTCATCTGTGCGGCCAAAAAAAGTGAATCACATTAGTAGGTAAGAATAAAACCATTATGCAGGCGACAAACTTTATGGAAAACTGCATCTCATGTTACAAGACAACATAATAATTACCTGTGCAACTAACTGAACTGACTTCTTAACACTAACGACATCCCAGAATCCATCACTGCAACCAGTGCACAAATCAGATCCACATTTCAACTATGTTACAAAGAAAATAAGACGGCGGAATAAAGATGCTACTACAGTATTTCCCCCAAAAGTCAAATAGACTGGTCCAAAAATTGGTTCAATGAATCATATAATTCGAGCTAAACCAATTGAATTTTAGCAAATCCACTTACACTCTTGCAACGTATATCGGTTTTCAATTTTCTCTTTTTCATCTATTAGAATTCAAAGATCAATATAATCACCTTGCCAGTATTGCAAATGCCCCACTTGTTTGATTGAGATGCACAACTTCACTTATATAAGGCTCAGAACTGAAGCGTGAATCTTGCTGTTTGACAAACTTATCTCCAAGCATCCTAGCAAGGTTCAAACCTGAAACAATTGGTCAATTACTTAATCATGTACCTTATTTGTGATGCCTCCAAGTGCTGACTGTCATAATAGGTACAGAAATTTGCACATACCGCATAGGCGTGTTTCCCCATCTTTTAGAGGTTCCCCTATTCCTTCCATCCTGAGTCTCTCAGAATAACTACTTACTTTATGTTCTTCCGTCATCTTAATCTGCTTACCTCCAGCACTGTCAAATTAAAATTACATTTGGTCACGAGTGCAGCAATGGAAGCAATTATTATTACGGCGAATTCCATGCTAAACAAACAAGAACAGGACATAATATTTTATATGAAAGAAAAGAAAAATGGTGAGAAATTCTGCACAGATAAATATTACTTATATCAAGCAAGAGACACTGCATAGAAACTACAATGGCCCTAATCCATAAGTATTTCAATCTAAAGTCAAAGTCAAATGAATCAAAGACAAATAAAAGCAATAAGCATGACTAGCTTTTGGCAGATGCTGTTAGCTTCCTTCATGTGTTGCTGGCATGAAGCTATCCTATATTTATAACTCCCTATATTACCAAACAATAACAGACAATTTCTTCTATATGGTTATCAATAGCTATGATCAAAGCAATATTTAATCAAAATTATTGTC
The DNA here is from genome assembly GCA_001974805.1 of Corchorus capsularis. NCBI lineage: Eukaryota > Viridiplantae > Streptophyta > Magnoliopsida > Malvales > Malvaceae > Corchorus > Corchorus capsularis. The sequence continues at coordinate 46,644 of AWWV01013536.1, read as the reverse complement.
AAGGGAAACCCATATTACCCCTGCTTGTATACACTTTGAAGGCTCCATGTGATAAACTATGATCATAAAATACCACTAAAGATTCCCCTAATTGGAACAATAAGAAGAGAAAACATACTTAATAAGACAAGTTGAATCCCCAACGTTTGCACATTGTGCAAAGAAATTTTCATCACCATCAGCCCAAACCAGAAGCAGAGTTGCAGTACAGCCCTGCAAGATATTAGATATTACAATATGCAAACCTTAACTTTAAAAGGCAGAAGAAAGAGAGCGAATACTTTTAGTCATTGACCATAAACCATTCAATTATAGTGAGATCAAAATAACATCTAAAGTCAAAGGGAAAATGCAATAGCCCGCATAAGAGGATAATGATTTAACAAGAAGTGCTAGCATATCTACAAATTACTAAAGGCAAAGCAGAAATATAATACAAAAAGTTGAGAAAATAAAAGCCAAGTGCACTATGAAATTACTAAAACAGCAATGAGCTACATAGAGGTAACCAAGAAAAGAAGAAAACCTCGTAATAGTTATTCATGCATGCTTCTGTTTGAGCAAATGCTTCTCTAAGAATATCTGAGGCATCATGATGTGATAGAACCTTCTCTCTTCTTACAGAATCCGACAAAATGGTAGCAATCATCTCTGGCAGAATCCTAGACATCAAATTTTTGAAATTTTAGTAAAATGGTTATGTCAAAATCAACATATCAGCTTAAAACAGCAGAACTCTGGTAGTTTTAATAGATTGTAAACCTTAAATGTGAAACTTGAAGCTTTATGACACAAGAAAAAAGCAATCCAAAGACAACAAACAGGCAAAAAAAATATCTTTATCAACAAAGAGAGAATGATGCAAAATTTTAAAAAATATCATGACAACATTAATAGTGACACCATAATTTTTCATCTGTTTCTCACATGCATTCATACGCAAAAGCAGAGAGAATTAGACAAAACCGTGGACAGATGGAATAGGAATACTAACTTGCTTGCAGATTTGGCTGCCTCAACACCACCATGTCCATCACAGATGCCAAACACTCCGAACTGCAATGTCAGCATGAATATGAGATTCATTGCTCCTTCTGGTAGAAGTAGAAAAATATCAACTAAAAGATTAATAATTGAAAACCTTATCGACACCAGGAAGAGGCCATTGATAATAGCAAACATCTTCCATAGGAAGCTTCTTTGCACCTCGACGCAAAGACATGGGGTCTGAAGTCATACCAACTCCAAAAGGGACCAGGCACTCACGTTGAGATGAAATATCAACCTGTCACAGAAGAAGAATAACAGACAATCAGTAAGATTAACTGCAAATCTTATATCTTTTGCGCATTAGCAACAAGAATTCATATTATTGCAATGATACATAAAAGAAATTACTTAACAAAAGAGTTCATCAGATAACTAAAGCAGTTCCATATCATGTCTGCAATCCCATCAACCATAAAGATTTTATTTCCTGAACAGCAGTCAATCAACTAACACCTATTAACCGATGGTGCACCATTAATGTTCTGTTCTTCAATTTACCTCTGCACTCTTGAAGCACATTTGTAAAACAGAAGCAAAAGAGACTTCCCAAAAGTTTAAAAAAAGAAGATATCGGACAAACAAAAGTGGAAGGAGATTATGTACTTTCAGAATGACATAAATGGACATGGCTTGTAGCATATGACCCAATTTTTTAAAAGGTCTTTTAATTACCAGGATCGTCCCGACAGTCAGAATATAAAAAGACCAGTTCTAAGTTCATGTTCTCAGATTGTGACTATGTATAGATAGCTAAAACATACCAGAATGCAAGTACTTCTATATCCTGGACCAAGAGTAGAGAATGAAGAAAAGCTCTCGTATATGCAAAATCCAGTGAACATGACAGAATTTATCTAGAAAATTTTTTATATTTTTCAGAAGCCAACTAGAATCACAAGATAGATAAACTTACATATATTTTTGAGGTTGTGCCAAGGGTTATTGTGTCTCCACTTGCAAGTTCCATTGGGTCACCCCATTGCCTACTTCCAGAGTCGGGGTGATTAATAGGCCGAGAATTCAACAGTGTTCCATTGAGGCTACCCATGTCTACCAGCTCCCATTTCAATTTCTGCAAGTATCCATACACATTTGAAACGTTTAGTGCACCATATATCAAACATGACAACCAAAATGCAAAGAAAAGTCATACAACTTGTACAAAGCTTACATTTGAATTCCAGTGGATCATAGCATGCTTTCCAGAAACCTCTGAATCCTTCAATAATAAATCACTGGGAGAAACTCTTCCAAGAGTCAATGGTAGCCTTGATGTGCTTGTTGACTGTATAGAACAACGAAGTCCACGAGAAGGACCAGCGACTACCTCAAGAGAGATACGACTTCCTGCACTTCTAACAGAAAGATATAATTACATGCTGTCATGCTTTAAACATGATTCAGTCAAATGGAAAGGGGCCAATACATTAATCACTCTATAAGAATGAGAAGAGAAGAAATTACTTTGATCATTGATAGCCTTGGGCACAAACTCTTGTAGCCTATTATTATCCACATCCAGTTTCAAGTTCTGAATTTGATTTTCTAGTTTAACATGTTTTTGCGCTTCAACTATGTGCTCTGCCACAAAGGGACGCCTTAGTGTCTGACCAACCGAAAGATCCTCAGGAGAATCAGATATTACATCTAAAATCAGGCTACCACCTGCACAAAGGAAACTATTAGCATTTATATTTAATTAAGCAAGATAAAGTTCAAGCATAATTATAAACAGAAAATTAAATGAAGATGGACGCATGCGGTTAATACCCTGACTCAAATGGGAAGATGCAGGGAGAACCCGCGGTTTGTGAACAAGTCCCTGAGTGCGAGGTGAGCGCAGAAGAGCTTCATTTTGGTAACAAGCTCCCTCTAAGTCATAATTTCTTGTCAGATCATGGCTTTGATCTCGAGCTAAATCTACATTATCTGGTACAAGGGGCCTCTCCAAGTCATCAACCTACAAATAAATGTTAAGTGTCAAAAAGTAGGAGGACGACAAGAGGTTCAAACAAACAAACAAACAAACAAAAACCCGCAACAGTTTCCACGAATTCCTCTTGACCAAAAGGAAGGAATTTAATATATATGAATATACAAAAATGTTATTACAATTTGCATTTTAGATATACAAACAATGCAGGTTTAAAGAAAGATAACAACTCTTGTATCCCTCTTATTTTAAAGCAATATTAAATTCCAGTAAAAAAAAAAAGATAACCATATAATAAGATGATGGGATTTTGTTTTTGTTTTATTTGGGAATAAGTGAACATATTTGGAAAATCAGTCCATCAGTTGGTTTGGTTACCTCCAAGTCTCTCACTTGCCAAGATATTTCAAAAGCAAGTTATAAGATAAATGATCAGTAATAATTAAGTTATTCTCTTTTCTCCACATTTTGCCATCCAAAAAAGAGAAATTAACAAAAATCTTTATAAGAACTGAGAAGTCATTAAGGGCATTTCTTAAAGCTATTTCTCGAAGAAGCATTTTCATTCAATGCATTGAAAATAACATTCACTCTCAACTACTGCAATGGATGCATATATATTTCTACATGACAGCTAACAAAGAGTGCCCCTAAGCTAGGGCACTGGTTATCATCTATCATTAGTAAATAGCATTAAGCCATCAATCATTATTGACTCGCTGAGAATAGATGTCAGAGATCCCCAAGCTGATTTCCTACCATAAAAAATCCACTACACTACATGCCATATCCGATATTCATGATTGAAATCCACATTTGAAACAGCTGACGAAAACCAGCACAAATGTACAATCACATGCCATATTTTCTATCAAACAGCTAATATAAAATAAGCATCGCATTACACCCCCGATCAGCTTTTGATCCACCCAAAAATCAGTTATAAGAAAATTATCCCCCCCCCCCCCCCAAATAAACAGACTATGAAATGCATCTCTCCAATTTCACAAATAAAATAAAGCTGCATTTCATTTCCATTAATACGAGCACAAACAGATGTTGCCTAGCATATCAAAGTCCTGTTCTATTGATTGAAAACATTACTAAATTAAGCTCTCCATATTGATTCATTGCACAAAACAAATAACTCATATATATAAATCAACCTAAAAATCTTCAAGTAAATCAGTCTCGAAATTTTAAAAAACTCGTAACAACCACAAATCGATAAAACGTGAACTAATACTAACAAATAAAACCTCGACAATAATTTTCCAGCTCAACCTTCACTTAGAAGGCGATGATCCGCTAATTGCAAATTCACAATCAAACCTAAATCAATGCTCGTGGAATAGATTAATTTATCCCAAGGTTTCCCTCATTAAAAGCTAACAAAAGGGGGAAAAGGAAAGGGAAAGACGATTCGAGGGGAAGGTAAGTACCTTGATGGTGCGAGAGCGAGTGGAGGAAGAAGAGAAGAAGGAGAAGGGTATGAAACGCCATGGTTTGAAGGCGAAGAGGATGATGACGATGATAAGGAGCAACATAAGGAGAAGTAAAGTGACAACGACAATGCTTTCTAGCATCGCCATCGTCGTCGCGCGCTCTCTCTCCTCTCAGAGAGAAAGATTTCAGATTGGGCTCCCTCCTCGCGAGAACCTCGCTTTGAATTGGTCGCACCTCATTTTCCCCCAATTTTTCTTTTTCTTTCCTTTTTGTCATTAAATTATGTACTTCCCACTATTTCCTTATTTCCTCAACGTATCTATAACTTTCTATTTTTCAAAATCACGATTAATGAATCCCAAAAAAATTTTAAAAAAAAATTACAAAAAAAAATGAATGCTCTACGTGTACGGGTAATATTTTCTGGTGACTTGTGGATGTATGACAGGTGGCATTCATGCATGGTTTCATTAATTCATTCATTAATTATTACATTGTTAATTAATTAATTAATCATTAATAATCAAATATTTCTTATTAGTATTGTTTTTATTTTAATACTGTAAAGTTACAGTAAAATTAGAGATGCAAATGTGAGAAGAACTAGGGAATGAGACATGACATTATGAATTGATGATGTCTACAACATTAACCGTTTTGGTATTTTTAAGACATTTGTGCTTGTTGATTCGATTTTGTCTTAAACTAAAAGAAAGAGGCCTGCAGATTTTGGCAGATTGAACCAAATTAAGCCTACATTTTAATTTATTTTTGATTTTTTACGTGAATGTCTGAAATTTAAATTTTTCAAAGATTTTTAAGATATTTCTCATTTCTTACGATTTTTTTTTATAAGAGGGAAATAAGATATATTTATTCTTAATATGATTTTCTTCACTAGTGTCCCTACCCAATGAACTACCACCGAAAGATTAACTAACTAATAAGCAGCTAGGTTATATACCAAACTTTCACCTAACTTATCGGCTCAAGTTATACCTTGTTCTGAAATTACGTATTTTTACATCATTTTTAACAAACATACTAAGAAAAATACTAACTTAGAGAAAAAGTAGCATTTTCAAGAAAAGGGGAATTTTGGTGCAACTTATAGCTGAATTTAGTGAAATTTAAGTTTGGATCACTATTTTCTTTTTCCAAAGGTTTCTTTCTATATATATTTCCAATCTAACAAGTCACAATCACAATAATGAAATTAAGGTGTCTAATATAAAGAGTTTTATTTTGCCTTTACATCTCATACACACAACATAACAAAATGATGATATAAGGTATTAGAGAAAACGACTAATTTCTCTCCTTTTTTCCCCTTATTTTATGGTATGCAGGAAAAGCAATATTATACAAATAACAGAAAATACAAACTTGAAATTTGTTTTCAGTGAATTTCAACATCTAATCATCTCGACTAATAATAAAGATTCGACTATAAAGAAATCATGTTGATTGGCTAAAAAGAGAGGATTATGATCTTGATTTGGAACTTTAAATCTTAGAACATAATAAGTGGTTTAGTTACTTATAATAATTTTGCATAATAGAAATGCTAATCTCTATAATTCTTAATCTTTAAGTAAAAATCTTCATATTGAAGATTCTCTCTGCCTTTGTAAGATTAATAATTTAGACCATGCACCTTTGTTTGTGCAAAAAGATCTCGATGGTTTCCATTGTTAATAATGGTCCTTGTCGGATAATCCTTATCCATATGTTGTATACTTGTATTCTATATATATAAAATATATAATAATATAGTTAAATTCCCATTTACTACTATTCATGTGCTAAGTGTCAAACAGATCATACAATACAAATATCAATTCTCTTGTAAACAAAGCCCCATGATTGAGTAATATTATTGGTAAGTGATAAATACAATGGAATTTTTAGGCATTAGCTATAGGTTTATTTTGATTCAATGGCAAGTATATATTATTATATATGCTTTTTTGGCATAAAATGTTTGTTAAGTTTCAATTTCGCTTATATATATATTTTATGAAGCTAAGCAATGTCCATACAATAAAGTGGGTTTGATTGGGGGAGTGAGGTAGGTTAATGTCCATTGAAAGTTTTTAGTCATGTTAAAGCTATTAAACAAAACTAAAATGATCACCTACCATATAATGCTATTATTTTAAAAGTAATCAAAAGATGTAGTATTAAGTTATACTAAAATTTTTCACCAAAAAAAAAGTTATACTAAAAATTTATTTTAAATAATATATATTTAAGTAAAACTAGGATGTCAATATTAAATATATATATATATATATATATATAACTAGGATGTCAATTTAGTTTAGTAAATCAGAAAATAAATCAAATATATAATAACATATATAATAATATACCATATATAAATAATAAATATATAAATTTAATTGAGTTGAACCAAAAAGAAAAACTCTTGTGATTTTAGATCTGAATATTATCTTTTTTATTCTTTACTTAAAAAGCCGTTTATCTCACTCATTCATAATGAGTGCCATGAAATGAAATCTAGTAAATCTTAAACGGCCGGTGAGTGACTAAATCTTAAGTGTATCACTTAGATGCATCATGCATGGCAGCATGGGATTTCCACCTTAAAAGTTGCCATGCATATACTGGCCGCTACTTGAACTTCATTAGGAGATTGTTTAAATAAATGATGACGAAAAATAGATCATTTTTTTTTTGGCCAGAACGAAAAAATAGATCTCAAATCATTAAGAACGACTTAATTTTATGAAGACATTTTTTTTTTTGAAAACCGAAAGATAAAAAATTAATTTAGGCTATAGCCTCGAGAGAAAGCAACCCCTCTAACATTAGCATCTAAGACTAAGACAATCGATTTCGGATCGAAAAATTTGGTATTCCGAATCTCAATTTAAAATAAGAGATAAGGAACCAATTTTAAACTTTAACTCATGAACATGAAAATAAAGTAGAGAAATCAAATTAATATCCACCCAAAAATTAATTAGCTCATATATATGTGCACATGGGCACATTATTAAATTAAGCTAATTACATCAACAAAGAGATTAAGTTAATATTTGTATAGATCGGCATCAACACGTGTACATGTTAATAAATAAACATCACGCAATAAATAAAACTATGCCGTTTTACTTTGATATTTGAGAAGAGGTTACTGGAATCCAATCCCACGTGTCTAATTACAGTTTACCGTTGAGTTAAACGCTTTGTACCCGCTTTTACATGTATCAAAACATGCTCACAAAAACAAAAATTATGCATCAAATTAGTAGGATAAAATGATTCACATACCTGCTTCTTCACCATGCTGCCTTGGCAAATAAAAAACTTGAAGCAAAGTTGCAATTCAGTAAAAGGATCTTCTGTTGATTTGTGTTCACATGAAGAAAAAAAAAGAAGAAGAAAAACAAATTAATATATGGTCATTACAGAGAGTTAATTTGCTAGCATATAGTAGTTCAATTACTTGGCTGGCTTTCCAAAATTTTGTGATTTTAACTTACTTTATCTTAAAATCTTAACAGGTGAAAAAGGAGGACGCACGTAAACACAAGCAAAACAAAATGTTGCCCTGCTGGGGTGCCAGTGGAATTAATTGAGATGAGTTTATATAGGAAAAATAATCAAACTGAAACGGTAAGTCAAATATTCAAATTACATTATATATGGAAATAATATTTTGTTGGTAAATATATATGGAAATAATTTTAATGATAATTTGACAGGGATTTATATATACTCCTATATCCTATTAGAGCTATTGCTAGATATGATATTATTAATTACTACTCCTTTTTTCATGGTTTCACCTATGAGGATAAAGAGGGAGTTACATTTTAGATATGTAACTGTTAAAAAATTTAAGCTCCTTCCATATTTGCATATCATTACCTAAATGAAGTAGAAAATAATACTACTTTAAATATGCATATATCTCTGATGGCAAACAAAAAATTATATCTTATAAATGGAAAAAAAAAAACCTGCATAGATGTTTCTACTTAATTATTTAGCATAAAATTTCAAAATTAGATCATAATTAACCGCGGATTCCAATTTCTAACTTTCATATTCGCGTAAGTTTAATGAGATATCCTCTCTCTTTTCTTTTTTAAATAATATTAGACAGATTTAGTAAGTTTATCATTGTCAAAGTTTCAGATAAAAATTCAAAGTTGATAATAGAACTGTTTAGTAATTGGAATCATAACGATTTTTTTAACTGAAAGTCTTATGTTTTTAGTTCGTTAATATGGAAGTGTGTGATTAAATACAATGATGACGTTGATAGTTTGTTTTAAATTGTAAAGGAATTGATATCAAGATCATTATTAGTTACTATAACCGTTAATTATACATTTTTAAAAGAGATTAATAAATAAAACTTGATATTTTGAGCTGAGTGAGTTAGAGACTTTTAATTAAAGATTGTGTTTGATTAGAGGCGACAATAACTTATATATATATAATATAGCTAAATCCATTCCGAAAGTATAACCATTTCAAAATAAGTTGAAGCAAAAGCTACTAACTTCAATTTAAACACATTCAAAGGAAAACCTCTTTTCCCAAAGAATTACTACTACTTAAAATGAGAGGAAGAAAGGGGGAAAAAAGATTAGGGGCATGATTGAAATTTAAAAAACTTAACGGGAATATTTTTTAATTTTAAGAAATCAACGGTTCTCTTCATAAATAAATTTCAATAAAAATTTATAGATATTCCCGGCTAAGGGGCGGCTACCAAAAATCAAAACTGTACTCCGCGCGCGATTGGTGAGTCTCCTTCTCTCCCCTCCAAGAAGCGTTTAGGATTTCTTTTTGGCATCAAATTTATAAATTCAAAGCCATTTTTTTCGTGGTTTCAAATGGCGCCAGCTACCAGCTTCTTCATTTTGTTTCGGATGAATACCAGCTACCAGCTTCATTCTCTGCTCTTTTCAAGGTTCGTTTCTTTTCGAAATTTCTGATGGTTTGATTTTTTATATTTCTTAAGAGTTCTTTGATTTTTTCTTCGCATTAGTTTAATCATCGGCAATCGTGGAATCACACTTTCGGTTCGCTAATGCTTATTTTATTGCCATGATTCTTGTTTAATCACATTTTCCGATAAATTTTTAATTATTTGACCTAATTTAAATATAGCAATAGTCAGATACAGCGCCATGTTAGATTGAGAGAAATAAAATTTACTATGGAAAATGCATTTAAGTGTACCATGTATTACTAAATCATTTTGTTGATTTTTTAATGGTTTTGTTGATATTCTTAAACTAATTAACACTTTAATGATAACAACGACGATTTGATGCGGAGATATAAACAATTGAATGAAATGCAATTGCATATTTAGGCAAATGCACAATCTATGATTTGTTTGTTCTTATTTTAGAGAATGAATCTTGGTGGTTTTGAGTTAATTAAGCTACAATGACAGTCTTCATTTTTTTGGCTACATGTGAACATGAAATTAAATGAATGACAGTCTTCATGATTCATGAAAAAACTACTGATTGAATGAATCGTAAGTTTGATCTCAAATCTAAAGGATACAAGGAATTGAGGTGCAGAATATTAGAATTATGAATGTGGCTTTGTGGAATGGTTGAAAGTGGTTTCGATCCATTGGGGAGGTTCATTATCTTGGAAGTGTAATGCTAATTATATTTTGGAAGAGGCCCCTCTGAAAAGATTGATGAAGTCTTTTTTTCCCTGGTTGTTAATGCTTCAGCCTGATTTGGACATATGTGTACGGGAAATTGTAACATTTGGATGCTCTGTAGTAATTTGAATGTGATCTATGCATCTGATTGTATTTGTTGACAGTTCATTTACATTTTTGTTTATGTAGGAACCTAGTTTTTGATATACAGAATCATGAACTCGCACCACTGTTTAATGTATCATGAAGTACTCTTCATCCCTGATGCTTTTTGCTAAAATCAAACCCAATGCAATCACATTCCTGATCCAGAACATGTATGGTACTAGGAATGCTTTCTAGCATTTGTCTCCATGAGCATTTATTCTGCTGATCTGGTGCTGAGATTATGGTGGAATTGATTTTGATTGGGATCTTATTACAAAGTACTTACTGATTTTCTACAATGCCAAGTTGCAGTTTCTTGCTTGGAGTTTCTCTTCCTCTCGACAGTGCGTAGTTGGAAGGATATGCTCCCTCTGTATTGATAGAGGCATCTTAAACAAAAGATGAGGTATTTGTATGGTTTCCCTATGTACATTTTAGTTATGAGGTTCCTTTCTCAAGATTTTGCTGAATTATGTCAAGTATACAATAAGTTCCCTGCTATGTTTCCCTTTTTTGTGATACCATACTCCTAAGTTTTGCTAGCAGTACCTGTTACAGATGTAGTTGTATATTACTTTACAGTAGATCTGTTTGTTTGACCTGAACATTATATCCTTTCCAGTTGCTTTCCACAATTTGTTTACTGATTCAATAATCTTGCTAAGCCACTTCTTTGCTGTTGGATGGTGTGCAGTAATGTGAAGAAAGGAATTCATTAATGGCTTGTGGAAATATAAACAATTTCAATGGAAGTTTTTATCTATTTGCACATGGAGATGTATGAAAGTTGTTTCAGTTCATGGCTGTTTCAAACTTCAGCATCTTGCATTGATGATTTCACCATGATGCTATTTGAATTAATAGGCAAAAGATATTCATATGAAATCCATTAAAAGATTAGTTCCAACCAAATGCAGTATACTTTCTTGTTTAATGGTTTTAATTTGCCACGATGCAGTTTTTATTCTACATGACTCTTTCCATTATGGAACTAGTCTGTACAGAGTGTTTTTTCCCTTTGTCCTTTGCAAGTATGGTTTGAAGACATTGGATTTTAGGAAACCTAGTAAGAAGTACAGTAGAAAGAACATTAGTGAGGGATTATGTTCATTTGTTGAATTGAAATATTATTAGAAATGACACAGCCTGAGAAGCAGCATACTGGTTAAGAGAAAACAAAATAGAAAAGAGAGGAGTCCTAAAAGCAGAGAATGGATTCATTTCGTGACAAACCCCTATGCAGTACACACAATAAATGACATAACTTGCTACATTATACATGTAAATTAAGAAGAATTCTTCTTCAAGTCGCTTTGCAACAGCTTCTGCTTCTGGCCTGCAGCTTTTCTGCTAGGGTGATTATGACCACATTTCATTGAGTGCTTTTGTGCTAGATGTGCTCAATCCCTAAATTTTAACACAAATAACACACACATTCTATTCTAACACCATATCACATCTAAATTTCTATGCTTTCATGGCTTCTGATTCTTTAGTTTTAGGATAAAATTAGATTCTTGGTCTATAGCTTCATATTTCAGTTTTACATATCAAGCGTACCATCTATTTGGTTGGTTCTTCCAATATTAATTTTAAACCCTGCTTATGACAATTTGAGGAGGATGTATACTGCTCTATAAGGATAAATTTCTCATCTGTCTTCTTTTTCACCTTCTCTCGAATACCACCTGCATGTATACCGCAAAATAATTTATGCAATGTCCTAAAAGAAACAACCATTTTCTTGCATTCAGTGATTTGATTCCTTGTGGCCGGGATGCCATCCTTCACTTATGTTTCATGTCAACTTATTCTTGTTCCTTTAGAAAGTAAGTGATTAGAAATTTATAAGGCCAATTCTCTCTCTCTCTCTCTCTCACACACACACACACACACACACACACACACACACACACACGTTGACGCACTCTTAGATACTCTAAATTAGTTTTATGTAAAGTACATTCAAGATCATGCAAGCTATTTATGTCAAACGTGTACATCACTCTTAGATTGAGTCAGCGACGACATTTTCGACATCGGGGCATAAATGAAGATTATGGCCCAGTTTGCACTTTGCATAACTGCCTTTGATATGATTAATGACATAATCAAATCTCCAAGGTGCAACATCGTTTTCAACACCCCTTCTGTTTTCAAGGAATCACAAGCAAGTCAGGGAGACTGTAGTCTATTGTTGCAAAATTAGTTGTTAGTGGCTGACATCATATGCTTTTCAAATTTTTGGTTTTATCTTTGTTTGCAGTTCAAATTGTTAATGCCTATTTTCTCCAGATTTATTATGAACAACAAATGAGATTATTGATAACTTTGGGTAAATATGGGAACCTCTCATTGTTTAAATAAGATTAGTGGATTGGGTAAAGTTGACTCAAGCCATCCATAAGAGGAAAAGAAAGAAAACGAATATCTAAAGTCTAAACCACAAGGAATACAGTAGTATTTTTGTCATTTTTCTTAGTGAGGTTCCATTGTCAAATAAAACAATCTTTATGGTGCAGCGAGGATTAAAAGTTTTAAGAATTATACAAGACATTTTGTGAAAGAAATTCTTATAGTGATTCTTGTGATGAGTCACTGATCACACCGGTTGACTCATGCCTATGCTGATACTTACTTTTTCGCCTAAAAGTTACATTCTCCAACCTTCTTTGCTTTCCAATTTCTACAATCATATTCTCTTGCTTGTTTTAGTGATTTTTCTCATAATCTCATGTACAATAAAATCATTTTTTATTTGATTGTCGAACTTAGAGTAAAGACCAGAAATTGTATGGTTATTTATATCTTTTACTAGCATACACTTAAATTATCAAGATATACATGGTACTATTAGATGCTATCTTTCTTCTCATGCCTTCTGCCGAATAGATTTGGCTTCTTAGAAGTGTCAATGACATAGTTTTTTTTTTTTTTTTTTTTTGCTAAGTGGTCAATATAGTTTTATCTTGTAATGATAAATAAAGTAATCCATCATATATATTTTTTATTCATAAAAATCTTATAATTTATCATAGAGATTAATTGCCCAATTAGTATAGTGTCATGTGCTGTGGTTTACATGAGTATGCAATGCCAGGTAAGGAGTGAAAGGGGCACAACCCATGCTGATAAATACAATTTCCTTACCTTTCTAAGGCATTTAAAATTGTTTCTTTCTTTTGGACTTTGGTCCCATTGATGTTAATTTCCTTATTGTAAACTCCAGTCCTATTTATTATTGTGCTACTTCTAAGGCGGCTGTCTTATTTTTGGCTTTGATAAAATAATTTCTCTCTTAAATAGGGAAAATAAAAGGAGAATTATGCTTAGAAGCTCAAAGAAACTGTGGCAAGGTTTATGGTGCAAGCTTCCATCATTTTGAACAAGTCTTGCAGTGGATTGTTTCCTTTCTTGAAGCTTAACCAACGGCTTCCTAAAAAGGTCCTGGTACTGACTTTCTAAGCTTTCTGAGTTTCTCTTGGGAAGATAATTCCTTTTGTCCATGAACTTATAAAATGGCACTTTTATAATTTCTCCATACTACTGGAAATGTTAGGTTAAGGAGAAAAGTAAATATTTGCGTCTTGCGGCCAAATGCAAAAGCTGTTCAGATTAGTTATGTAGAGCTTGAAGGTGATTGATAATGTTCTACTTTAATAACATATAAAATATTGCTAATCATCATAGTAGTTGTAGCAACATCGTTGCTTAATCATGCCCGCTGGTTGAAAAATAGACCCCAAGGTTTTGGCACTGTCTGTAAAGTTAACCTTTGAGTGTCATGTTTATATTCCATTTAAAAGTTCTTTGATTCTTTCATGGGCTCAATGCATAAATTTATCCTTGTAATTAGTGATAAATTGACCATTAGTTTTATAACATGTTTGCATGGCTTACGTAGTCACTGCCCATTTTGTTTCGATTGTCCTTTGAGTTTTAATAAATAATTATTAAAATAATTATAATGGATGGGAAAGGTGGCACTAACATGGTCAAAAAGGTAGGAAGGTGCTTTGTTACATGCTTACTTCAGCCGTGAACTGGATTCGCGTCTTCTTACTAAAGTCTTGATTATAATATGGATTATGGGCAAAAAAATCAAAGGCTTAACTTTAGGCTTCACTTAATGCCAAAGGGACATGATGTATTCTTGGTTAATGATTCTCCATTACTTAAAACAAAATCAAACAAAGGTTGATGGATTCTGATGCACATTTCATTCCCTCTCTCTGTCATAAAGGGCATGTAGTTAATTAAATCAAAGAAACAGATAGATTCTGATGCAAATATTATGCTCTTGCTTTCTTTCTTTCTGTTGGCGCACAAATTATTATTAGCTCACTGATAAAGATGCTTTTGTACTAGGAGAGAGCTGAAAAGAATGCTCGTTTAGAGCTACCAAAGGTTACTAGGCTTCTTTTCTTCAGTTTTATGACTACTGCTTGAGGAATTAGGACCACAAATCTAGATTATAGAAATTAAGGTAAAGGTTACCTTTGGGAGTCAAGTACCTGTCCACATGCCTTTTATTTTCACTAATAATTACTGAGATATGTTAATAAGCTTTTTCTGACTTGCTCCTTTTAGAACTTTTCAAGTGTCAGAAGTTAGGGAATGTAATGCTGATCTGGGCTTAACGGAGTACTAGTCTTATAGTATTGTATTTACACTTTGCTTTGTTTTTTTTTCTTTAATATTTTCAGAATTTTGCTTAATAAGAAATCCTTAATGTTAAGAAAGCTTACAAACAACCTCATTTTGTTTAACTACACATATGTTCCTTTTTGCCATTGTATGTATATTTGAATAATTCAATCAGAAGGACATGATAAGCAAGAAAAAACTAGACCTCAGATTATTCTTAATTATAAACTTGTGTTCTTTAATAACCATGTTTTTTACTTTACAGGGAAAGTATCTAGCTATGTTGACCTAGGACAGGAATTATGACCCCAAGCCAACTGGAACTGGATGCTGTAACTTTAGTAATGAAAATGTCGGGAAGAATACTGGGGCCAGATTGAACAGGTAACCTCTATCTCGCCGTCCTTCCCTCCCTCTCTTCCTTTTTGGAACTAATAAACAAATAGAATTAGCTTTGAGCGTCTCTGTTTTCTCTCATCTTGTATGTTTTTCGCTTGGATTTAAAGATAATCATACATGAAATGTGGCCTTGAAATTTTTAGCCAGAGGTGAAAATTTAGTTTCTAGTTTTTGACCAAGTAAATCTGGTGACAAATAATCCCACTATGGATTTCTTGTCCTTTGTCATGAAAATAAATCCTTAGTTGAGTGGATAGGTTGCAGACTTTATGTAAATTAAACAATAAAAAGAAATGTTAACATAAAAGTCACTTGCGCGCGGGCTATTGCTCTATTAGAACTTAGAAGCCATTTATATAGATATTATCCGCTCTCCGTCACCATCTTGGAATGAGGGAATTATAACATGGAAAATTAGGGGGTCAAGCCCGCCTGATTGAGGGTCTGCTTGACAATCGCCATGATATTCGTTAAAAATTCATAGAGAAAATGGAAAAGAGAAAGAAACATGATCTCAGATTTAATGAAAAGTCTTCCTTGAACCATCTACCACACATTTTCTCTATTCATTATCTCTGACTGGCTTATCTTTGGAAAGTCAGAAACATATAACTGACCACAAAAAGTAAGCCAGCATAATATATCCATAACAATGGGGTAAAATACTTGAAAAACAAAAAAATTGGAGTAAATTTAGTTCTTCTATTTTAAAAATGTTTAAAAATCAAGAAAGAGGTACAATAATAAACCCATAGTAATTATTTACCTAAAACTACCCTGTCTCTGGTACATCATGAGTTTCTGCTGTTCTACCTGGGTCAGGTCTGGTTTCGATATAAATGTCAGTACTGAAAATTTCCTCTTAGGCTTCTGCTATACATCATTAGCCCAAATAAACATAAACAAAAACAACAAACAAACATGAGAAAGAAAATTCAATCTTTGGTTGCTCTTTTTCCTTTTGGTACAAAATCTTGTGCTTGTTCATGCATGTGTAATCACAGAAAGGCAACGTGCAAAAGTTTTGTACAGTACAGATGCATACTGTGATGTTCACGGATGCCAGCTACATCCTTTTTTGCTCTAAGATGGTGCTAGGGAACCCAGCTTTTCTATACTAGGAAACCCACAACCGCAAAGCCCTCAAATAGAAATGAGTCCTAACACCAGCTTTTTTATGCTAATGAACCTTTGCCATTCTTTAAACATTTTTAGGGTAGGTCATTTCTTGTCCACCCACATGGCCCCTAGGATGTAAGTGGGTGCATCTTCAGCGCTGCTGCTTCTTTAAAATTTTTCCATTTTCACTCTTGTCTGTTGATTTTGTTTTCTTTTCTTTCCTCCCCTAATTTTATAGTGAGACATTTGTGTAATTTAGTATTGATTGTAGGCAAGCACCTTGCCGACAAACTAAAAGGGTGACTTAGTGGAGGATCACTTCTTTTACAAAGGTTTAGAAGCATGTCTGCATAAAATTATTCATACAAATTAACTGTGTCATGGCTGGACAGGGTTTTTGAGTTTTACATGGAGAATACAGCCAGAACAGAATGATGTTAACACAAACCAAACCGAACCCAACTTGAAGTTTCAAATTTAGTGTCCAAAGTACATGTTAGAAAACTGTATATTCCTTGAATTTATATTCCACCAAAATAAATTAACTGTGAAACAGTTGGGGGAGTAACATGACTATATTTGAATAACTTGCCTAAAGTAAATTCTGGTGGGTCTCACACTGGTTTTGTTATTCTTTAAATCCATGGTGGGGTAGGAGGCTGTCGGTCCAAACACCTATTTTCTCCCAAACATAATTATAGATCCATGAAGCATTCATTCTTTTATTTCTCGTCCTAATCAAGCCAAACATTGAGGGTTGACATATTTGCCCTTCTTTCTGTTTCTGTTCTAGCATAAAGAAGTGGGAGTTTTTGTCAATTCTCAAAGTTGGTCTGCTGAAATTGATGCCCATTTACGTAACTTTATTGCCTGGAAAATTCAAAGGCTGTGGGCTGATTGTAGCATATTATTATTCCTCTTTTTTGAATGCAATCAACATAGGTTTTGACTCTTAAAACATATGAATCATACTTGAAACAATGGATTCTTTTTTTTTTGGGTTTTCAATAAAAGTTTTAAAAAAAAAAGGAAGAAAGAAAGAAGCAATCACTATCATAGTATCAAGAAATATTTGGGAGAATCCTACATGTCCTGGCCTTTTGTTGGCTTTCTTTTGGAAGGGTAAGGGAAGGGAATAGCAAAGCTGGTAAATTTGGAGCAAAGTTACACTCCATCTGTCTCACTCTTTAACTACATTCAAACCCCTAGATAAAGACATTATCACCATACCTAAAATTCTACCCACATGAGATTTTGAGAACAAATTAGTTGCTGAAATTCAAATTCCACTAATTAAGTTAGAAACTAAAATCCATATAAATAAACAAATATAATATAATATAATAAATAGAATTACTTCCTTTCTTTGCCACTTTTTTTCCTCTTTTCTGTTTCTTTATTCTCTCTTGCAGTGTGTGGCAGATTAACAATTCTATAATTCAAGTGGTGTAAAAAGGCCCCCCTCCCCACCCCCAGTACGCTATAGCCCTTTGGCACTTTTTGGGGTACTACAAATTCACACCCCACCCCTCGCTTATTTCTCATGTTCATCGCCCTCCCATCCTTTTCTCTCCTCAAAATATTTCGACTCTGTTTTCCTCTGCCTCCTTATACTTCTAGCTGCATATTTATATGATCTTCTTCTTTTCATTTCTCTAAACTATTAGTATTTTTTATCTATCATTCCTCTCGTAGGGTCTACCGTTATGGCAACGATTGTTTGCCGCCAAGGCCTACAGTCATGTCTTGAGTCTCAGCTGGTTGAGCCAAGAGCATTAAGGCTCAAGTTATCTTCAGCAAAACCTCACTTCAGTCAGCCTCTAGAGTTAGCCATTAAATCGTGTTTCTTTGATTCGAACATCAAAGAAGTTGAGGAGAAATGCTGTCATGAAGAAGTTAGCAACAAAGCTGATTCTCTTCATGATAAGCATACTTTCTCGAGTCCTGACATGGGTGGCTGGAGCTTCCTCCAACTTCTCGCCAATGGTTCCCAATCCTCAAAAGAGGTAGTAGAGAAAGAAAGCACTTATGTTCATCCTCTAGTCAAGCGTTCTTTGTCGACACTAAGTGAGAAGAGCTTGGAACTATGCACTGAGAATTTGGGTAATGAGACAGGCAGTGACATCCTTGAAGACAGCATTTTCGCATTGTCTTCATCAGATTCTGAAGGTGGAAATTCCCCCACAAGGAAGCAACGCAAATCAAGTCAATTATTGGGAGCTAAGAAAGCTAATTTTCCTCCTCCTCTGACAACGATAAGTGGATCGGAATCTCTTCGAGTTAGGCCCCACCGCGAAGACGGAAGGTTAGTAATCAGAGCTGTCAAGGCCCCATCAGTAAACACTCTTTTTCATGCTGAACGAAGCAATGGCCGCCTTCGACTGTGCCTTTTGAAAGATTCTACTCCTAGTTTTGACCATGAAGAAGAAACAGCCGACAAAGAAAGTGAAGTAAGCAGTGAGGGCAATAAGGAAGAATTGTTTGAAAATGATAGCAACTCATGTGAAGCCGAAGAAGAACAAGAAGACGAAGGAGAAGGAGGAGGCGGAGGAGGAGAAGAAGAAGAAGAAGAAGACACTAGTGCATACTTGGAGGAGGGTACGGATGGAAAAAGGACGGATGTTGAGGCTGAAATGGGAATAAAAAAGTTGCAGAGGCCTTGCCGAGGGAGGTGCAAAGGGAGTCATGAACATGAAAACAAAGGATTGTTAAATTGGGAGCCTTTTTGGGTGGCTACATCCTAAAGTCTTATTTTGGATTTCTGTCTCAATAAACAAATTTCCCCACAATTTTTAGTTTGTCCTGCTCCCTTTTTGTCCCCCCTCTTTTTTTTCCCCCTAATTGAATTTTCTCTGTTTCAACTTTCAAGGAATGTGCTTGTGCGTGGTAGGTAGTTATTATCGTTATTGGAAGATGCCCTTTCTCTTTCTCTCTCATACTCGTTTTTTCTCTTAAAACGGGTAGGTGAAGACAAAGACATCGACACTCAATGTAAATATTAATCAAATATTACTTAATATATGAAGAAACTATAAAAGGGAAACACGTTGTTCAATCAATCTGAAAGAAGTTGGCAAAAAAAAAAATCTTGAAACTCGACAAATATATGAGAGAGATCAGGCAAGGAAACTCCCCCTAGTTGTTATTTGTTAACTATCACAAATGTTCAAAAGATGTCACGCAGCTGTTAATTTGGTTCCCTAACGTTGGTTATTGCCAAAAGTGTACTTAAGATTTTCACCAAAAAAAAGTGTACTTAAGATTACAAATTTCAGCTCAAATTCACAGTTCAGTTTATAAATCTGTTATAAACTTTCAGTTTATTTACATATTAAGCTGGATTTTCTTTAATCCAATTATTATTTTAATTTGCTGGTAAAACCCTTGTTTTGGTTTACTAAAAGAGGAGAGGGGAGAGGGTAAGATTCGATCCTACATCTTTACATGACTTCTTCTACCTCTCGACCATTAGACCAAAAGGGAAAAGTCCGTAAAACCCTTTTAACAGTAATATATGTGTAATATATATACTGTGGCTAGCTTTTTAGTACCTTTTTTCCTTAACATGTAATTTTAATTAGTCAAGGAATCTCTCCTGTCTACCCCCTACTATGAAGTATATATAGGTTGTGCTATCACTAGGGCGAACTAACTTGTCCAGTTACAGAGTATAAAAAATATTCAACTCAAGAGAAACGTTTATTGAAAAATGAAGGCCATGAGATTAAAACGACATTATTATTTGTAGTGAGACATATGTGTTTGTTTGAAATAGAATGACGAGTGTGATGAGACGATGATTTATGCATAAAAGTATCGTACATATATACAATATATATAGCGCGTGTTACTAATTTAATGCACATACCAACCACACCCCCTAGATGTTTGTGAATTGTGATGAAGATCGTGAGTATGATCCGAGTCATCTTTATGTACAAATAGTTTCAATGTGAGGAGTAAAATCTTGACTTGACACAATCAATCACACATATTTAGAAGCAAGAAAATTTTAAGTCCAAAGTTTTCTTGCTCTTCCAATTCCAATACAAGAAGCAAGACTGGTCATTGTTTGATTAGATTTTAGAAGATTTGCGGCCATTGTTTTGTTACCGTTATCTATTTTTTTTTCCTCCCTTCCCCTAGATAAAGAGAGATAAATAGAGGGTTAAAAGATAGGAAAGGAAGGAGCCAAAGGCAAAGCAAAAGAGGAACCAAAACACTATCTAAGGAAGATTCGCATCCGTACGGTACTCCCTGACAAAATCTTCAATAAGCATATTTGGCTTTTCGTTGGTTTTCAGTTTTTTGTTTTTGTTTTTGTTCTTTTTTCCTTATATTTGTACTACTTACTAGAAAAAGAGAAAAGTATGGCCACCACACGCAGAAAAAGACTAATAGATTATATTAGTTGAAAGTCGTCAGAGTCTCCCCTCAACTTGGGGGGAAGCCTTAGGCTTAGATAAGAACCATAGCAAATGGACTTTATTAGCTTGATTGCAAGTGAAGCACACAGTATTATTATTATTTTTTCCTTTCTGATCGAAACTCAACATAAAAAGTGCAACCAAGTTGATGTACGATTACTAATTATAGTATACACTTAACCCCATAAATTTTTGGGCACATTTTGCTGATTTGGGTTGCTATCAGCTGTCTGCCAAATGAAACCAACCAAGAAGAAAAAGTATGTAAAAGGGCAAAAGGAAGTTAGTATCTGGGGAGGGTTTTATGCTCTTCCTCCATGCATGATCCACACCGACCTTAAATTTTGCATTACTTATCTTATTGGGTTTTCCCTTTGCTGCTTTGCTTTGCACTTTTTGCAGCTGCTTGAAATCTGTAGAAGTCCGTGGTACCCTTTCTGCATGTGGTGCGGTTTTATTTGATTTTAGTTATTATGGAATTTTTGCCTTGCTGACTTTGGTTTTCGTTTCAACACGTTAAACACGACCACTTTGATGATTTTGGGTCTCTTTTGGTTTTGGAATGTAGGTAGCTCGGGACTTGGATGTCTGGAATTAATTTATTCAGATATTTCTTCCCTTTTCCGCATAGTGAAGCCTTGATATATTATGGGAGGGGAAATGGGTGATCTTTTGACTCATCATTTCAGATTCTTTTGGTCCAAATTTTCGACCTCTTTGGTTGCTCACAAATTATGTAGTTTTTTTTTGGCGATACACAAATTATGTAGTTTAAGTTAATATATAAGTCTCTATACCATATATATTTTGAAAAGATTTTATTTAAGGACTTCTCAAGTTGAAAAAGAAAAAATTAGCTAGCTTGACTGACAGCAACAATTTCTTTTTTTTTTTTGCACAAATTAGATTCGATTAATTTGAAGTTGAATCATGTCTGATTCCGGATGGGATGAATCTATTTAAATGCTTATTTTTCTATTCTTAAAACTCAAATCTATACTATATATAGAAGTACGAATAAGGAGAAACTTTATGTTTTCCGATTGTACGCTTTTTTTTAAGTTATTTTTCTAAATTGTCATTATTAAAATTTAATTTTAGGTTTTATATATTTACTATGCCCAATTTAGTTTTTTTTTTTAAATACTATTGTTGCGCCAAAAATCTCTTTGGAGAGTTTCTGCGAAAACTATTTAATGACAGCATAGGGACGTGCCAGTCAATTTGCTGAAATTGACAAAGAAAGCATAAACAACAAGGTCTGGTGCAAAACGCAGCAGATTAAAAGATCAGAGCGATTTGTGGGGACTGGATCAAAGTCACACCGGAGCATTTAAATCATTGGATCCACTAGAGTAAGACTTCCTAAAAAAGAGCGCTTCAAGAGCGATGATTGATTGAGATTGAATTTGAAACAAGAACAGGGGAAAAGAACAATTTGATTGCTGTCTTTTCTAAAATAAACAAGAGATTGATGTTTTTACGTCCGTAGACAAGATTGAACAAGAAAAAATATAAAGAACGAGTAAGAACTCGTGATGAATAAGAGTAAAAAGGCGCTGAGCCTGAGAGAAAATTGCGCTGGGCAAGTTTTTTAGACGAGTGATGTCTGTGAGTTGTGAGAATTGCCTTTGAAGCTCTGGAACTGATTCCTTTATATAGGGGGCGGCATGGGCCTGAAAATCTGGTGGCTTTACTTGCTGAGGAAGTCGAACTCTTCTGATTGGTTGGAGGAAACTTCCAGGAAGTTGCAGTGAAACTTCATTCTCCTTCTGGTTGCTGCAGCAGGTGATAGGAAAGTGAGGAGAGGAGAGGAGAGGAAGAATGAGTGAGGCGTCCCTCATAGTGTGATAGGCGACTTCCCCCTCATGGTACCAGGTAGCATGAGGTACTAGGTATCATGAGGTGCTGGATAACATCTGCTGTATCAGGTGTAGTCTCTGTTACCTCCAATGAGCTGAAATCACTTGATTGGCTAAGAGGTGACCATGGGTCTTGGAACTAAGTACCTTAGCCACGAAATTACTCATACTTAGCCATATTTAGCTCTTCAAATCATAAAAATATCTCTTAATTAAGAACTATGGCTAAACCGGGGTGATAAAGCCACTTTGTCCTTAACTGAAAAGAGTGTAAAAGTTGCAAACGAGCTTGGATTGAGCCCAAACTTCACCAGTAGGGTTCATATATCAGCCATAGACCATGGTAAAAAATCTTGGCTTGATCCGAGCCTCCCTTCATAGCAAACTGGACTTCACACCTCAAACTGTCCTTAAATGAAAAACTAGCATAAGTTTTTCACCTTAAGTCTGAATGAACTGAAACTTTTCCAAGGGACTTAGATTCTCTCCACAAGACTATGTAAAAATTCTAAGTAGAACCGAGCTCCCCTTGATGGTGAAGTAGGTTTCTCTCCCCAGGTTGTCCTTAAAAGAAAAACTAGCATAAGTTTTTCATCCTAAGTCCAATAAAGTTGATTTTCCACCAGTAGACTTAGATTATCTCCATAAAGCTATGGGAAAAAATCCAAGTAAAACCTAACTCTCTAGCATATAGAAGTTGGTTTGACACCCCAAACTGTCTTTAACTGAAAAACAAGCATAAGTTTTTCATCTTAAATCTGTTTGAGATGTAATTTCACCAGGATGACCTACATGTATCAAGGAACATCATGGTAAAACCCCCTGTTGGAGCCGCACCCCCTACTTAGATCAATTTCCTTGATTTCGCCTTTTTGTCCTTAAATGAACAAAATGCAAATTTGCCTCCCGGGGGAGTACTACTAGCTGGGCGGCCTGATCATTATACTAGGGTGATCACGTATGAGGGGGGTGAGTGATAATATCTCACGTCTCCCTTAGTTCAGTGAGTGTTTAACTTGCTGACAAACTCTTGCCCTCTGCCTCCTCAGTGCAAGGGATGAGGAGACTGCTTCCTATGATTAGGGCAGCCTTTCCTGGGTATGGGAAAGACTTAGATTATTTTATTCCATGATATTTCTCCCACCTGCATGGTCAGGTAGCATATAACTCCCTTCCCTACTCTCTGCAAGAGGTATCAAGCTGTAGTATCTAACGAAGCTGCTCCCTTGAGGCCTGTCATACCACACCCATAGGTAGGGGCGGTACTCTAGGAGAAATTAAAAATAATTACTCCAAAAATAATTATTATTAATTAATTTTTTTATTAATTTCGGCCCTTTATTAATTAATTGCAAGATTTTCCTAATTCTGACAGAATCAGGGTGGTGCGGAAACTAAGTTTCATCAAGATTTCTGATTAAATCCTGACCACTCATCTTAATTTAATTTATGCAAAGACCAATTTACCCTCAATTGTAAATTGAGATATAAACAACTATAATTTTATTTTCTACAAAATAGAATTTTATTTAAAAATTAATTATAAAATTTAAAGTCTGACCGGACTTTGCTTATGCTAGATTTGAATTAGTTTTTATACCCTACATACTAAGATTTGAGGTAGAATAACTCCTAAACTTGAAGGATAATAAATACTATATAATATTTTTTTTTAAAAAGTTAATTATAAATTTTCAAATTTTGCCACTTCTCTCACGCAATAGGATTTGAACTGTAAGTCTATAAGTCCTAACCTAAAGATAATAAATTACTTCCTATGTACCCTATAGAAGAAGTTGAACTTTGCAGATTATTGAAATTTCATAGTGTGGCTACCAAAATTTCATAATGTGGTTATCAAAATTTTATAATGCAGTTACAAAAATTTTATAGAAGATATTCAAAATTTCATAGTGAGATTAATGAAATTCTATAGGGAAGTTATCAACATTACGTACGGTCGAGGTTATCAAAAGTTCATAGTATGGTTATCCAAATTTCATAGTGTACCAAATCAACCTTTTGCAATTAATGTGAGATTCAAAATTTTATATTAAGGTCATCAAAGTTAATTTCATATAGAGGTTATCATAATTTTATATAGTATGGTTATTAAAATTTCATAGGATGGTATCAAAATTTCATAGTGTGGTTATCAAAGTTTCACAGAGAGTTTATCATAATTTCTTAGGGAGGTTATCAAAATAATATAGCGAGATGATCAAATTTTCATAGTAAGTAGGAGAAAAGATTTTATAAATTAAATATCAAAGAAATCAAGTAGTCACACAACATGTGTCAATGAAAATAAGCATATTTTTAGAAAATGAAAATGACAATGGAATGGAAATCTTAAACTAAAAATATAAATATTTTCAAATTCCATTCAATTTCCATTTTCCAAAGGTATACTCATTTTCATAGAAAGGTAAAAGGTTTATTAAAATTTAATAGTTAGGTTATCAAAGTTTCATTGAGAGTTTATTAGAAGTTTATAAAATAATTATCAAAATTTCATAATGTGGTTATTAAAATTTAATAAAAATATTTTATTAAAACACGTTTAGTCACGTGCAACACACATGCAAGTTAAAACTAGTACTTTAAAGATAATGGATTTTTATTGCCAAAAAAAAAGGTAATGGATTTTTTTTTCACTCAATTCAATGGTTGTATCTGGTAAAAAAAAAAAATCTCAATCGAAAAAAAAAACTATAAAAATAGTCGTATTCGTATGTTAGTAGTTTAGTACCTAGTAGTACTGCAGCAATGACTTATATGACTATAATGGTCCTTGCACTTTAAGTACTGTCGGGACTCGGGACATATTTATTTTCAAGATTAAAACCTTTCAAAATTTGGTAGCAAATGCAATGAGTGGGTAATATTTTGACAAGGGAAATATGGTATATTATGAAGAATTTGAAAAGTATATGACCTTGGAAAAATGGTATATTAGGGTATCCATTAATTATTATTCTTATTCATAGGGCATAAACCAGATATTCAGATTTTTGCATCTTGTGAATATGCATTCATCATCGTGTCTTGAACAGGGTTTACACAAAATTTCTTAGAAAAAAAAAAGAAAATGATTGATTCTAACCTCTGTTCTTCTCTCCAACAACGAGAAAAAAATCTTCTTTTCTTATTGATTATTACAGAAACTAAAACCTCTCCCTTTCTCTTTCTTTTGTAGTTTTGTTCCTACAATTATTTTTGTTATATTACAATATAAATATAAAAGAATCTTACTATAGTACTTTTTTAATATGTAAAAAAAAAAAAGAAATTAAGCTTAAAATTTCACGTATGGACTTTATTATAAATGCAAATTATACAATACATCGTCAATGGAGTTTAACAGACTACACAAGTGGCTCCTGTAGGGTGACATGTGTCCCTTAGGGACTAGTTTGAAATATTTAAAACTTAAATAATTAAAAAATTGGACATATGTCAACTCCACAACAATGATCGAAGTACCGAAGTATGTATATGACATACTATTTTACAATTAATGACAAATTAAGAAGTTAATTGTTGTGGGGGTGACGAAACCAAATAAATAGATTGGAGCTGTTTAGAATTAGAACCGGCTTTAGTTAATGAGCATTTCCATTTTATAAATTTCTTTTCCTCACCAAACAACAAACACGTGATGGAATTTCAAAATTAATTAAAAAAGAATGAAGAAAGTTGCATTGCATGCAACGGGAGCAACAAATTCTTTATCCACAAAATTATCTGTGTCGAAAGAAAAGGAAAAGTTGAAAATTTGCAAAAACCCCTCTTTTCTTTTTGAAAATTACGTAATCAGACATTAAAGTTCCAAAGAAAAGTGCTTAATAAAAAGTTCACCTTGAGGGGATTTAACACATCTCCTTTGAATTGCTTCCTTTTAATTTCCTTTTCCACTAAGCATTTGCATTTTTGCAGTATGCCATCCAACAAATCATTCTTGATCTGATCCATAGGAAGATCGACGACCAATCACGGCATGCCAAGTGTAGAATATTAGGTAAATCCAACAAATTTAGTTTGGGCATTTGCAAAAAAAAGGTTGAATTATTAATTTTTTGTATTACTTTGGAGTATTCTTGGTTGTTAAGGAGTTGGAACCTATAGTTTCCATTTGTACATATCCACATAAGAGAAAGTTCCACTATGTCTATCATTCCCCACCCAAAGAAATTTTTTGGAAAAGCCAATTGTCATTGAACACTTATTGAGGCAATTTGTATCACTTTTGAAAATTTTATGCTTATAATAATTAACAGGAAAAATTGGATGTGGGTTGGGGAAGATTTTTGTCTCATTCCTTTCTTATTAATTTGGTTTTCAATTTTTCTTTTCCTCCCAAATTTATAGGTTTTATCTACAAATTGACAAGAAAATTAATATTGTCTAGTCAAATGACAACAAACAAATAGAGTTTTCTTGAACTCAAATTAGGAAAATGTATATAATGGGGAAGAAATTTTACTTTGAGGGGAACAATGAAAATAAGAGAAAAAAAAGGATTAAAAATTAATATTAATAAATATTATTAAAGGGTTGGGTGCAAAACTAAATGAAAAGGAAGAGGTGATGTTTTTGCCTTTTTGGTGGGTCAACATGGTTATGGCGTCACCAACAAAAGGATCCACCACTGTCATGTAAAAGCTACTCATCATCTTCCATTAGACCCCACCACCAATATTATTTCACACCCATTCAATAATCTTTTTTCTTTTAACAAAATTAAATGAAGGAAGAAGAAGAAGAAAGCTCCTTTGCTCAAAGGGAACAACAAAATTGACTAATTCCCTTC
Organism: Corchorus capsularis; assembly: GCA_001974805.1. Classification (NCBI taxonomy): domain Eukaryota; kingdom Viridiplantae; phylum Streptophyta; class Magnoliopsida; order Malvales; family Malvaceae; genus Corchorus; species Corchorus capsularis. The sequence continues at coordinate 19,130 of AWWV01013536.1, read as the reverse complement.
TTTAGATATATGTATGGATATAACATATATAGTAGGCCCCCTACTACTAAAATGAACAAAAACATGCTTGTTTCAATTATTAGGATAGTCTATGTCATACGTCCTTGCTTAAAAAAAAAATCAACTAAAAAATGTAAAAAAGCTACTAGCTAGTCGCTAGATAGTTAATAACAAGGATTATTATCTCATGCATGATGGTATAAAATTTGACTATATAAACGAGTTAAGAGGATGATATATGTCCTTTAATGAATATATTAACGGCTTAATTGCTATTTTCTCCCTAAACTTTCATAATATATATGGTTTGAACTTTTTATCTGGAACTTTCATTTCCTCAACTATGAAAATCGGGACAATTTTCTCCCAATCGTTGAAAATTGCTGATGTGGAATGACGTGATATTATGCGATGTCGGTATTTCTTAGAGGAAAATTGTCCTGATTTTGATAGTTGAATGGCTGAAAGTTCAGGTTATAAATAAACCATCTACCTACCAAATACACAAAACTCGGGGGTAAATAAGTATTTATGTCATATATTAACTGATCAATAAATTATAGTATAATAATAATAAGATGCGTGTAATGCTTGTAATCTATTGTCTGAGAAGTTAAAAATTTGCAGCGAGTATGTATGAGATAATTTCTCTAATAATGATAGCAATAATGGGAAAATGATGTTTGTACACCTATTTAAACCATATATTTCACAGACAAGTGAATTGATCATTTTGTTTGAGGTTGCTAAAAATCTTTTTGTTAAATACTTATTATCTATTTTATCAACAAGTGGTTGGTTGGTTCGGTATTTGTTTTCCTAAGTAAGTTGAGTTTGAATTTTGTGAATGGAGAAAAATATTATTGGGAAGAGTTTTATTGTCAAAGTGGACCAGGCTTGAATAAGATTAATCTATATTACCTATTTTATTTGGTAGAGAATTATCATGGAAACTAAAACCTACGTCATTTCATGTAAATGGATAAACATAATAGTAATTTTCATTAAAATGGGACAATCTCACCACACAGGAACAAACAATTTGTTGCGTGTTAAGGAGAACGCGTATATGCATGTATGCACACACAATTATGAATGTTCATCTACAAAGAAAAAGAAATGAAAGTTTGGAATCTCCTTCACTTTTCAAACATGAAATTATATTTTGTGGTGGCAAAATCACACTGGTCAACATCTCAATGGATAAATTCAACATAAAAGCAATTGAACCTCCTTCAATATCCTCATTCCTTTCATTTAATGCCATCTATGTCACCCCCTATTGTCCCTTTCCTTAAGTGCAAATTCTCATAAATTGCTTGAGGTTAATGTAAAGTCATATTCATCAATATATATATATATATATATATATATATATATATATAGCACTAAGCTATAGAGAGAGAGAGGGAGAGATAGATCTTGAATAGGGTTCCTTAGGCTCATGACATTGCAAAAGCAAAGGGAAAGAAAAAAGGATGAGAACAAATGAACAATATTAAGCTAGAGAAAGGGTCTTGAGCTGGTTTTCAATTAGGACCACTTGAGATTATGTGAGCTTATCCTTTTAGATTTTTGTTAGCAATTTCCAAAGGCATGGAATGCTTTGTGTTATTCTATATTTCTATGGGTAGTAAAGAGAGGGGGGGAAGGAGAGTGGAGTTTTGCTAGCTGTTCATTTCTTTGGTTATTGTTTTTGCTTTTGGAAAGAGAAAAGTTAGGCAACTAACCTCACTTTTTATAGATACTTTCTAGTTTTTGCATTGATTCAAAAAGAATCTAATATACTTAAACATTTGTTGTTGGGTTATTAACTAGTATTAGTATAATATGCAACCAAGATTGGGTTTCTATAAAGAGAAATCTAGTACATTATATTATAAGAAAAATCTTGGTGTTTGATTCCAAAATATCTAAAAATGAACTAGCAAGTTTTTTTTTTTTTTTTTTTGAAAAATAGATAACTTTCATCCATGTAACTGATTTATAATAATTTTAGGAATATCATCCCTCATTACATCAAATCTCAGTAAAATTATGTAATTGATTCCTTTTTGCACCTGAAAAACTGGATCTTCCTTGAAACTCCAAAACACTTGTCGTGAATCATGTTGATGTCTTGCTATCACGCACATCACCCCCTCGTTATCGCTTGTTCTTCCAAACAAAAAGTTTTGATCAACGATGATCAAGCGATTGATTCGATGAACAGATCTCTTCCTTGGCACCCAAAAGAAAAGGATTACAACAATTTTACCACAGATCTGAATAAATAAAAGGTTGATCATGCTTAAAACTATCATAAAATTCAGACAGGATAACTCAGATTAAAAAAGAACTGAGACTAGACTCGAAACTGACTCAAAAAAACAAACTGACTCAAACCGACTCAAAACAAACTCAAATAAAAACTGAACAAATTTGTAGATCTGAATCCCTTATTGAAAACAAAAACGAAATCCTCCTCCTCCCCCTTGACGTGACAACCAAGGAGATCTGAACAAATAAAAACTGAACAAATTTGTAGATCTGAATCCCTTATTGAAAACAAAAACGAAATCCTCCTCCTCCCCCGTGACAACCAAGGAGGAGGAGGAGTAGTCGAAACACCAACGAGAACTAAAAGAACTAGAGAGAGGGAGAAGGTGAGAGAGGAGCGGCTAGGTAAGTCGCGTTTTCTCTCAATATTTATTTTTAAATGTTCTTTGACTAGCAAGTTGAATGATCTTTTCAACCTAAAGAAACTTGAATTTGAAGATATATATACTAGTAGAAGATAATGATGAATCTCTGGTATTTGGCCGAAGTTTACACTATTGAAAGCAGCCCAATCATATATATATAGAGCTTGAATATATAATTTCTTAAATAAAAACATAAAGTTCTCATGACACCTACTAAAAATAAATATAAATGCTCAAGAGCAATAACAACCTAATCACCCAAGTACTATTAATTAGAGTTTATGAAATCTGATAGTTGATTAAGAAAAGTATATTAGATTTTATAATTTGGCATATAATTAGAAGTGTACACAAAGCGGTCTACAACCTTACACTATGACTATGAGCACAATAATTAACATTCTCATGCATCAACAGAAAGAGATCTAATCGTGGAGAGTTCAACACATACAATTGTCCCAAATTAGCCAAAATATCCCCACATTTTGTATTATTTAAAAAGTGTAGATTGCCTTCCCATATTTTTGTATAATAACCAAAAATAACTAAGAAAAAGTACTAATATTATTCTCATCATAATGAGGTTCATTAATTTGTTTGATTTTCGTTTTCTCTGATATTTTCATTAATAATAATCTTTAATCATAGTCTCCCAGGATCTGGGTCTTTCACATCCGAAGGATCTTCCTTTGCAAAAGAGAAAAAAGAAAGAAAGTCCCCACCGTCAACCTACATAAAACATCTTTTCATGCACTTTGGTCTCCTCTTATCATTTCAAAGTGAGAGAGATAATTAAGTCATCAATAAAAAAAAGTGTGCTTTTATTTAATTTTTCCACTGCTTTCCTTCATGCTTCTTTCTGTTTCTCTTGTCCGTAGACTTCACAATTCTTATAATCTTGTCTTTTTCGTATCATAATTTAGAAGTATATGATCAAACACAAACACAACATGAATAATTAATCGTGTCATGGTATCAAAAACATGTACGAGAGCTGTTTATTAGTTGTGTACACGATTAGTAGCGTAGTCAAATATCCTGTGCAGTGGGGTCAAAGTCTTCTTCTTTTTCTTCTTTTTTTCCCAATATAGCGTATATTATGTCTTAAGGCAATTATGTGAAATAAATTATTTCAACATGATCTTTTGCTTAGCTAAAATATCCTCACACATTATTGATCCAAATCCAAAACTAAATTATTTCCGGGGTTTTGTTTTTTTCACAAACTAAATTATTTCAGGTTAAGAGCACGTGAAAATTAAGAATATTGTTTCAACTCTCGAGAAGTATGCTTCTAACAAATTGAACTTATAATTTCAACATAATTTTTAAATAAAATTAAATTTATTGAAAATATGATGCAACTAGCTACAAGAAGTAATTATTAGATGAATCTCTATCTTAAAAGCTTTAATTTTCTTATTACCGGATGTAAATTGTGTAACGGTGGACAATGCAAAATATATATGTTTTTTATATATTAAGATGAAATGTTAAATTTTATTCAACTAAAAGGAGATAAACTACTCTCATGTTCATAAAAGTTTGTTGTTATATATGCTAGCTATGCACGTCTCAAACTGTACAAGAAACCAAATTGTAGTTGTAGGTGTAAGCATATTTTCTAATTAATCCATGATGAAAATTTGAACACACCTTTAGGTTGGATCTTTTATTCCGAATAAATCAACCACATACAATTATAAATAAGAAAGTTAGAACTTACCTCTTGTCCATAGCTTTGAGCAGAAAATCTTGAACAAGATGATTTTCCCCTTTCTGCCTTCAACTCTTATGGTTTCTCTGATGGATGAGAAAACCTAGCCGTCAAGTATTTTTTTGATCTTATGAAGAGAAAGGAGAGGGTTCATCCCTTTATATAATAAACCCTTTAGGTCCTAACCCTAATAGGATTCTTAAATCCTTATGGACCTCTTTAAGGCCTTGTCTAACTAGGATTTTAAGTCCATCAATTAAAACGCTTTAATGACAAGGAAAGCCCAAAATTATATGGGCCAAACTAATTATGATTAAAATTAATCCAACAATCTCCCACTTGGCCCATATAATAACTTGAAGATTCAATATACCTTAAGTGCACATTTTATATTAAAATTCACAAGTCATATCCTTCCTTTGCTTGAATTGAGTTAATCGGATCATGGCGGTCACAAGTCTAATAACAACTTCATCCCTTCCATGTATCACATAATTAGCCCAACTCAAAATGGCCTCTATGGAGAATAAATGTAATCGAGGAAAAACTATAATCCTCAACTTTAATTGTCTTTCAAAGACACAATTTATCATCACACAAACAATTCATGTATACACCATAATGTGGATGACAAGTGATAAACAGAAACACAAACATAACCATAATTGAATTCACCAGTGTCATAACAAACTGAGCAAGTATTCTTTCATGTATATATATACATAGAAAACAATTATGCTAACAAGGACTTTGTCTATAATGCCCATCCGTTCAACATGGCCAATGAAAGTTTTGGGCTATAATCCTTTAGTTAACAGATCCGTTATAATCAGATCAATACCAATATGCTCAATAGACACTGTATGTTTCTGCAATTCTTCTTCACATGCAAATACTTCAAATCCATAATTTTAGCACCTTTCGAGTATTTGTCATTCTTTAAGAAGAAGATTGTTGCGAAATTATCACAGAAAATTCTCAGCAGCTTAGCTATGCCATCGACAATTCTAAACCCCAAAATAAAGTTTCGCAACAACAATTCATGAACTGTAGCTTCAAAGCATGCTACAAATTCATCCATCATGGTGGAAGAAGCGATAACGTACTGCTTTCCACTCATCCATAGTATTGTTCCTCCGGCTAACAGGAACAAGTAACCAAGCGTGGATTTCCTTAAGTCCACACATTCATAATAGTCTAAACCCGAGTAAATTATCATTTCAAGGTGATCTCACCTCTTATATGTGAGCACATAATCCTAGGTGCCTTGTTAGCACCTAAGAACTTTTATTGCAGCTTTCAAGTGATTCCTTTCGGGATTACTTTGATATCGACCAAACACTCATGTAGTAATATACTTACATTTGGTTGAGTACAAGTTCGAACATACATAATACTCCCAACCACTAATGCATAGGGAATAGTTCATATAGCCTTTCGTTCCAAGTCATTCTTGAAACTATTCTTACAGAATACTTTCCATTCTGAATCTCTCAAACATTTTATCAATGTAGCTCTTCTGAAACAATCCTAACAATCCTTGTGATCTATCACGGAATATTTCTATCCCATTCACATAGGATGCCTCACCTATATCTTTTATTCCAAAATGTTAGAGAGATGCATCTTTACATCACGTAACAAACCAACACAATTTGCAGCAAGTAAAGTGTTGTCAACATATAGCATAATGAACTAGCTCCCACTAACTTTCATGTAGAATGTTTTCTACAAAACCATATGACTTGATAGTATCAATAAACTTAAGATACTATTGTCAGGAAGCTTGTTTCAATCTATATATTGACTTCTTTAACTTACACATCAACTTTTCTTTTCTTGTTGTCGAACAACCTTATTGTTGGTACATATAAACTTGTTCTTTCAAGTCATCTTTCAGAAGGGCGGTATTTATATCCATTTGGTGAAGCTCTAGTATTTAATGAGCCACCAAAGCCATAACAATTCTTAAAGAGTCCTTTGAAATCGGATAAAAGGTCTCTTTATTCAATGCCATACTATTATAGTGCAATCTTTGCGACAAGTCTAGCCTTATACCTTACTATGTTGCCTTTCGAGTCTCGTTTGGTCTTGAAGACCTATTTACAACCAACTCGTTTTCAACCTTTAAGCAACTTGACTGGTTCCTAAACTTTGTTGTCATGCAAAGATTTTCAACTCTTCTTTCACGGCATCTAATCACCATACAGAATTGTTTTATTCCATGGCTTATCTGAATGAGACTGGATCATTATCAATGCTCAAGTCACATCCATGCTTAAGTGAGTAAACCACATAAACTGACAAAATAGTTGGTCTTGTTTGCCTTATAGACCTCTTTAATGTCGTTTATTGTGGTTTACAACTGTTTGCTCATTATTGACTTGTGCATCATTTAATGGTTCATACTCTACATGTTCCTCATATTTATATGGAACATCAATATCACCTTTATGTTCGTTAGTGGGTTTGGTACTTGTTGTTCCAATACATTGTGTAACTATAATACAACAAGAGGACACAACCTTATGAGAAACACTGGATGTAGGGTCTGAACCCCAAAGTTCTTTAATGTCCACCTTTCGTGATTCTCCACTCCCACTAAACTAGCTATTATTAATGAACCCAATATTTCTAGACTCAACTTTTCCTCGTACTATGGCTAGGGCAATTAATCTGTAATGCTTTGACTAATCTAGATAGCTAATGAAATAACCATTAATGGTTATTGCGTCAAACTTCTTTTGATGTGGAATTAATAATATCCTTAATTCTACCAGGCAACCCTAAATATGCAGGTGCCTTAAACTAGGTTTCCTTCCGTCCACAATTCATAAGGAGTCTTACAAATTGTCTTACTAGGAATCCTATTAAACAGATATGCAACAATATTGCATGCATCCACAATGTCAAAGGCACAAAACTGTAACTTAATATACTCCTAACCATGTCCATACGAGTTACAAATCCGCCTTTCAATTACACCGATTACTTATGGTGTACTAGGCATAGTATACCGTTCACATATGCCCCGACTTTTAAAAAAATTTTCAAATGGACTTAGACATTGTCCATTCTTATCATATTTACCATAATATTCACTATCTCGATCTGATCTCACAAAGTTTACCTTTCTATCCAACTGCCTTTCCACCTTATCAATGAATATCTTTAGGACATCAACTGATTGAGACTTTTATGCAGAAGATATATATAACTATACTGTGAGTAATCATCTATAAATGTAATGAAGTACTTTTCACCATTCCATGATGGAGCATCAAAAGGACCATATATGTCGATGTGTATCAACTCAAAATAGTTGACCATTTCTTATGGCTGGATTCTTTGATATGTGATTGGATTACTTTCCTTAATGCAATCAACACATACATTCTAGTCAACAATATCCAATTGAGATAAGATATCACCTTTCACTAACCTCATAATCCTTTCTTTGTATATGTCACATAATCTTTTATGCCATAAGAAAATAGAGTTTCCATTATGTACACTACAGTACAAGAATCTAATCCCAAGACATTGTTAGTACTTTAATAAGGTTCAATTCGACATATACTCAAATATAATATGTACTTTCTTCCCCAGTTGAACCTTTACTTTTTGGACAAACTTTTTTAAGGTGATCACTTCTTTTTGCAGAAGAAGTACCTCAACTCCTTATGGATTTAGCCATCAATAACCTTTAATGAGGCTTTGTCCCTTTTCTTGTCCTACTAACTTGCCTTAGCCTTGCCGCTACTAGTACTTCATAAATTGTAAAATTGATAGAGTTTTCTTTTATGTTCATCAACCTCCCTTCCTCTGTAACCATCATGGCCTTAATTTCTTTAAAGTTCCATTTTCCTTAAGTGAATTGTAATTCACAAAGAACTGACCAAACTACGGAGAAAGTGAATTAATAATGAACTAAACCAGGAAATACTCACTTACATCCATTCCAAACAATTTTAACTTTGCTGCTAGATTAGCATTGATGTCACATGATCTTTAATGAACTATGACCAATCAACTTCCTTGGTCATTAGCTCACTAATCAAATTCCCAACAATGGACTTTACCATTATATCCAATTGGGGATATCTTTAATTTTCTGCATAAATTCCCATGCATTAACCATTTTGGGCATTGATGGCTTTAACAGTTTATGCCATCATCATTTACATCAAGTTCAATGTTAGACTATTGGATCTTTCCCAAGTCTCACGATAAAACTTGTCAATAATGTGTCCACCTTAATGGCTACTAGATTTTATCCATTATGGCTAGGTCCAAATCCATAATACCCAGATGAAAACTGGATCTTTACGGACCAATCCTCAAAATTCATTCAATTGAACTTGACAACCCTATTTCCAATATATAACAAATTGTTCTATGCTGCAAACATAGCTCACCTCTTCTATGCTTTAAGTAACTTTAATGGATTCAAACCAAATACTAACTTTAAATATGTATTTAAAGTTCACATTTGGGTGATACTTCAAACACATAATCTTTTATGATGCCTACTCAAATATATAATCTTTAATAGACAATTAATCACACTCAAATAAATATGCATGTCATCTTTGGATGTACAAACATATTCACCAAGTATGTTAATTTGTCTCTTTAATTTATCACTAATCATAAGCAATGGTCCACCTTTGGGTGACCTCCTAGCAATATAATTAATGAACCCCAATTGTTCATTCCCTTTTAATGGCATCAAAACGTGAACAATTGAAAATTTACAACTAATGTCTATATAACCTATCAAGTTAGGCCACTTTGGTGACTAGCAAACTCACAATACAATAGACATTTATGTTGTGAATATTAATTGGCGAAATAATTTCCTTATTAGTCACACTATGCCAAACCAACTTGTAATGGTTAAGAACCAACTACGGAATGCCTTTAATGTTTGACTTTACTCGCCTCATGTCCTTTAATTGTTGTACTATATCAACATCAATGACATGATTAATTGAAAAAAAAAAAATCAATTGATGTCTAAATTCCTTTCAAAGTAGGCCACTTTGGTGACTAACTAGTTTTTTTCTTTCATTAGACACTTAATAATTCATCCTTAATATCCAAAAATATTATATACTTTGATATGAGAAAATAATTAAACATCTTTAATATCCCAAATATAATCCTTAATGGGAAAACAATAACAATTAAGCATGTGATTTTCCCTTGTATAAATAAATTTAATCAACAAAGGAAACCAAATCCGTCGTTAAATACATACAATTGTAATCAACATATGCCAGATGCCAACCACTCTATTAGCCAAATCAAACAAACATAATGGGTTTTCTTTTATGCATTATAATATAATATATCACCAGATTAACTTTGCAAAATTCAAAGACCTAATATATTTATATATCATTACATATATAAAACAACCAAAGCAATCTAATAATATTCTGCAAGTTGGCAATATGCCAGGTGGCAAATTCAATTCAATCCCAAGCATGTATGAGCCACGTATTTCAAATTGGATTCATGCATGATTTACTCAATTGCAAAATAGAATCAATTTTTTCGGTTTATGCCATATATCGCAAAACTAGAGAGAACGAATTCCACAAAACCTAATGCAATTTATCATAATAAATTACACATATATCATGCGATAAGCATACTTAAGCGGAAGCAATAAAATTCTTAATGTGTTCTTTAAACTTCCAAGAACACAAATATAATTCATCACTTTAATGGTAATTTTCCGGGTTTATAACCAAGCTCTTGATACCAATTGTAAGCATATTTTCTAATTAATCCATGATGAAAATTTGAACACACCTTTAGGTTTGATCTTTTATTCCGAATAAATCAACCACATACAATTATAAACAAGAAAGTTAGAACTTACCTCTTGTCCATAGCTTTGAGCAGAAAATCTTGAACAAGATGATTTTCCCCTTTCTGCCTTCAACTCTTATGGTTTCTCTGATGGATGAGAAAACCTAGCCGTCAAGTATTTTTTTGATCTTATGAAGAGAAAGGAGAGGGTTCATCCCTTTATATAATAAACCCTTTAGGTCCTAACCCTAATAGGATTCTTAAATCCTTATGGACCTCTTTAAGGCCTTGTCTAACTAGGATTTTAAGTCCATCAATTAAAACGCTTTAATGACAAGGAAAACCCAAAATTATATGGGCCAAACTAATTATGATTAAAATTAATCCAACAGTAGGAATGCGAAATATGTTTAATTCAAGTTCAAAAGAGGAAAAAAAGGAGAGATTTTAATCTTTGTTTGGTTTGGTTCTTATTTAACTCCTTAAAATTATAGAATGCAAGAGTAAAGTATAAATAAAAGTTAAGCATCAAATTCTTATTAATAACAAATTGACCCCAATAAGTTTTTGGTTGAATATATATTGACCCCAAACTTATTGTTTAGTGGGGTCAATTTGCCAAATCTATCAAATTCATATACCTATTTACAAAGGCTTACAAATTTGAGTGGGATCATTTGACCCCACTCACAACAAGGTAGATACGCCCATGTACACGATACGACCAACACGATTTTATAAGCGTGTAGTCCAAACATGACATGACACGACTAACACAATTTAAATGTTCTAACACTAATAATCTAAACATGTTAATTAATTGAACAAAGCCTAAAACAAGCATAAATATACACATTCAAAAATTTGTAACTAAAATCTCCCTAAAACTGCAAAACATTCATAAAATTACATTCATAAAATTACATCATATAAAGTGATATTTTACTATAAACAATTAAACAAACTTACAAACATTTACTAAACGTGTTAATACAAAAAAGCTAAATGTGTTAGCTATGTTTTAATCGTTTTAGCCGTGTTTTATACAGTTATGACACGAAACACGATATCTTTTAATCGTATTGACACGATTAAATGCGATACACGTTAAGGGCAAACACAAACGTGGTTAATCTCATGTCGTTCTATGTCGTACAAACGTGTCGTGTCAAAAATTGACTGGTCTACATATATAAAACCCAATTCCAACTTCATCATGCAAATAAAAATTACTATATAGTATATATATATATATATATATAATATAATAATTATAATTATATGACATGCTTTTCATTTATAATTTCGACCTCACCTACCAACATAATAAAAATTTACATAAAATGTTTGGGGAACAAGAAGAATTTTTAGAGATTTTTGGTATCTTTTGACAGAAAACCATGCCAAAGGCACGCAGCAGGTTCCATCCTGTTTATAAATTAGGAAGCAAGAAAACAATTTATGGGGCGGCCCATATATATACTCAAATCCTTGTGAGTTGTGAGTTGTGACTCAATAAAAACAAATGATTCCTTGCTTGATTCATGCTTCTTTGACTTCAACAAATGTTGCTGATCATTATATATTTTCTTTACAAATTTCATTACATAGTGTGAATATATATAATATATAGCTCAAAAACATGTTTTCATTTTTTCATGTAAAGCATGCAATATAGTATTTGACAGGGAAATATCAAGGAAAGCAGATTAGGTGCATGCATTTTATTATATAATAATGTAAATTAGTAACTAATAAAAAAGTTTCTAATTGAAACATGAAGGATTAATCATCATTCATTCAAGTTCCAAAGTTATAATCATTTCATTTGGAAGACCTTAATTGGTCAGAAATAAATCTATCGATCTTTAACTGGGGCAGGTTGCTAGCTGCATGCGCTCAAGGGTTCAATCAGCTTCGAATCCTTTTGGACCCCAGAAGAAAGAGGAAAATATATACCAAGATTTCATGAAAATTTTGAATTTATGTAAATATATTGATTGATGAATTTTCTAATAAAATAAACTTGAAAGTGCCTACTTGATGTGATGTGTATTTATATATGTCTCACTCAATTAAAAGTGCTATGTATAATAATTTATAGTTTTTTTCTACTCCTCCGGCGGGGGATGAATCTAGCTATAGCTTTTCATTACCATTTTGAAAAGATATATATGGTCGGAATCAGAATCTAGGACAGAAAAAATACTAATAAAATAATAGTATTGGTATGTAAATAATACAATTTCTAATGATAAAGAATATTTCATGTCTCAAATTAAAACTATTTCAACACTATTCAACATTTTTCTTGTTGATGGCGGCATGATCGAATAACAAAGCACTAACCCAGATTTATGCCATGACTCATGTAAGGTACTTGATTAAAATAATGGAAATCAAGATAGACATTTTTATATATATAGAAATTTTTCCTGTGTGTTTGTAATCTCAATTATTTTAAATCAAAAAATGAAAAATGATTCCTTAAAAAAAATATACTCCATATACTACTATCTTATATTTCTTGTGATATCCTCTCCTTGGGCTACAAAGCCTTCACAATTTGGACTTTTACATAGTCCCATGGGCAGTTTTATGGTTGGTGGGCTTGTTTTGGTTCAGAAATAGAAATATGCCTGGTGGGCTTTCCTCTTTTAATTTGCATCTAACAATTTCAGTTTTACCTTCAGCATTTTGCTCCTCATGATTTCAGATTTACTGTTTTCCTGAATGTAAAAGTCGTTAGTTACATCTAACAAAAAATTGAAAAGAAAGAAAAATATATATATTTCTTTGTTTAAATTTAAAATATACCCTTCGGTAACATACATGAGTTCAAAGAAGTGGAATAGTAAAAAAAAAAAAAAAAAAAGAGGGAGGAAAGCATACACAAATGCTTTGAATTGAAATTTCTTTTGCTGAACAACAAGGGCATGCTACAGCGGGGAGAGGAAGATTATACTTCCAGCTGCTACTCATGCATATATGTATAAATAATAATGGAGTGACCACTACAAATTATTGGGCACCATTCTCACCAATAATAGAATACAGAAATGGACAGTCCCAATGGAAAGACATGATTTTTTTCTTTTCTTTTCTTTCCATTAGGCACTAACATAGTACAGGTAAAAAAATACATACAATTTACTTGCCGGGGAATGCAATCCGCATTTGTTCTCTTTGTCGAACTATAAACTTATCCTTTGGAGATGATGTCTTCCCTCCCGCACCTGCCTGGCGCAGCATTTCTGCAATAGACATTTCAAGTTTTGCTTGTTATACCTCTATATGGGAAACAACTTTGGAATTTGACCTTAGCTAGATTACAATAGCCAAGAAAAACAAAACACGATATGGTTTGAATCATGCCAAACACGAGAATTTATTTCCTTGTCTTATCATTTTTAGAATTAGCAATTAGATTAGCCCTTGTTATTTCCCAACCTTTGTATGATGCGAAACTTGACAAAGTGCAAATTGCAGTTTCAAGTTTCAAACACCACATCTCTTAACAAAGTTAAATGAATTTCAAATAGTGTGCAGAGAATAACTTGCCTCGCTTCCTTTCAAGCTCTTGATCTAGCTCTTCTTTCCATCTCTTTTGTCTCTCCGAAAAGCTCATACTGCAATGTTGTTCGCAGATTAGAGAATGGGACAAACATATCCAGAAATGGGAAATGAGCTAAAGTGGCCTTCAAAGAGAATTAACAAACCTAGGACTAATTGCTTCCGGCTGAGCATTGTGAAACCCTGCCCCTTCCCCAACAGGAGGTGGCTGAATTTCTTGCAGAGTCCGATCACGGCAAGAAGCATTCCTCGACAAATAACTCCTTGGGCTGGCTACATTGGTAGCATCAGCAACTGCAGAGAGTCTTCTGCTAGGCAGCCGCTTAGGTGACCTGCTTTTTGGAGGTAAGTTCAGAACATTCTCACTATATGCAGTTCCACCATGAGTTGAAGGGACACCATTCAATGTGTTGTAAAACTCTTCATATAGAGGAGATTGCAGCTTCTTCAGTTCTAGAGCCTGATTAAAGAATAGCTTCTATTATTTAACACCTCGTGGCAACACAGGATCAAATGACAATCCTGTCACCCATTCATAAAAGAAGGAAGATTATTGTGCTTCTAAACAAAAATATACCTTTTCATCCAGGAAGGCTCTAATTTTTGACTCTGTAAGTTCTTCATCATCATCAGCAGCTGGTGGTCCATGAGGAAAAGTGAAAGCATTCTCCTCCTTACCAGGCATTCCGGGACTGCCAGCTTCCATTGTTTCACCCAGAGACATGTTTACTCCACTTCTCCTTAGCTCTGTACTTCCGTCCAATTTGCATGGCCAGTCTTCAGTGGGTTCAGACATGGGATTAAAACTCTGGTACAAATAAATAATGGCGCAATTTAATTAAGCTAATTATGAGCGTCTCAACAAAAATTAGGGACTTCAAGAACAGTTAATTACTTTGTTCAAGTCAGCAGAAGCTATAAGAGACTTGAACTTTACTGAAGCACCAAAGTCAAGATCATCCTTGTCATCTATCTGACACATGTCATCATCACAACTGCTTGCCCTCCAATACGATCCTGATTCCGGTAATTTCCCAGGATATACTGCAGAGCACCTCACACTACCCATTTCACAAACGTCCTTTAAGCCTGTGCAGGTTGACCTGATCTCTGAATTGATGCTGTGACATCAATATAATTTCTAGAGTCAAATTCAAGCCCCAGAAAAATGAAAACGAGAAAAAGAAAAATAAATATACATAATCCATGAAATAGAGGCACATACGAGCTCCTCAGGTTTATTCCAGATGTCCTCACCAGATTTCCAGGTTCCTGATATGGGTTGATAAAGAAAGGTTAAAGGAATAGAAAGATCAAACTAATAATGCAAAATGCAATTAGATTTACCATAATTGAGCTGCGAAAAACTGTATGAGATTCCTGATAATTCCCAGTGACAAAAGGATGCTGCACAGATTTACACAAAGACAATAAATTATGACTACAACGCCAAATTCTGTATATCTAATCATATCCATGGCTACAATGTCATAGCAATCTATGACTATCTAATAAAAACTCAGGCAAAAATGGACATAGATTTGAAATTACCTGCAGCAACTCTGATGCGCTAGGTCTGAATCCTGGTTCCCTGGAACCAAAATGATGAGTATAAGATTGATATAACAAGATTACAACTTTTTTTTTTTCTTAAAAGCAAATATTGACATAAACTTCTTGAAGTTTTGCATGTTAGAAAGTCCTCTTTTTTATTAGCCATTTTGAGATACTATGGATAGATAAAGAAAAAAAGAAATTAATAACACAAGGAAAACAGATATCAAGAATGTACTTCTGAAGGCATTTTAACAGAAAGTCCTTTGCCTCAAACGAGAGATGCTCGGGGATTGGTGGATGAGATTTAGTTGTCCCAATATGGAAGAGAGCAGCAACCTGAAATAGACATCACCAGCGCAGTCTCTAAGCTAAGGAAGAATTACATGCCAAATACAGTCTAAGTAGATTATTATAATGAATGATACTTAATGAGGCTTTTCTAGCAGCTTCAAGTACATACCTCCTGAAACTGTTGGCTCCATGGGGGCTTGCCAGTAGCCATCTCAATCACAGTACATCCAACACTCCATATATCAGCAGAGCTGAAAAAGTGAAGTCCAAAATAATAAGTCCTAAGATCATATAACAAGGAACTACAAGCAAAATTTTATTTATTCTTTTGAGGAAGAGGAAGCTAACATATGCTGCACAACTCTATATGTTTTAGATCAGGGGCAAGAAACTATTCAATAATTTATCTTACGATGGCAATATTTTATAACTGTTTCTCTTTTAGAAAAGAAAGACTTCTGGAATACATGAAAAATATCCTACTAGTTGATTTTTTCTAGTAGAATATTTTATAACCTTTTGGTTGGTAAGAAATGTCACGACTCATGACAGAATATTTTAAAAAGAAAAACAAAAAACTGTAACTATAGAAACATAACTATCTTAATATACCAGTATAAGGATAAATTTGAAAAACTGTGCAATCTAAAAGAATGAAGTTGCACACTTCTCTTACAAGCTATGACCAGTTTGGAGAATAACTTCAGGAGCCATCCAATATGGAGTTCCCTTCATTGACTTGGCACCGTTTATCGTAGCCTAAAGAAACAGAAAACCATCACTCTCAAATACAAAAATAAGAACTTGTAGGATAAGGATAGAGAAGCAAGCAAATAGTTTCCTTACCAGCTCAACAACTTTCTTTGATGCACCAAAGTCTGCAAGTTTGATGCATCCCTTGTTATCCACAAGAATGTTTGCTCCCTGAATGTAAAGCAAAACATGAAATGAAACGCCCAGGCAAACACACAACAGTTTTATATGAAAGATAAAAAAGTACCTTGATGTCCCTATGCACAATTCTATTTTTGTGAAGATATTCCAGTCCCAATAAAAGTTGTTTTGTATACATTCTTACAACCTGTTTTTTTGGCAAACCAATAAGAAAATAAGATCATGGGCTCAAATAAACAGGGGAAACACCAAACATTGTAAAAAATTTAAGCACAAAACAAAAACTTACAGCCTCAGGGAAAGCTCCAAACTTTCCCAAAAGTGAGGAAATGGATCCACCAGGTACAAACTCCAATAAAATATTCAAGGAATCGTCCTCCCTTGCGGTGCCCAGATATCTCTAAATAACAAAAGAAAGAAAATGATAATTTAAGAACAATTCACAAAATAAAAATCCAAACAATTACAAAATTACACTTACAACTATGTTCGGATGTGATAGATTTTGTAGTAGCTTCACTTCTTCTTCAAGCTCTCTAATATGGGCCTATTAAAAATCAAATCAATTAATTAGTGAACAGACACTTTTTACTGCTTTAGTAAGATAGTTTTACACTCATTTTTCAGGGGAGAATTACATAAAAATAATCCATCTTTTTACCTGCGTTTTCTCCTTTGAAGCATTCGCCGCAATCAAAACCTGCACCGACAAAAATAAATTTAAAATCAGATCACATTTTGCAAAAGAAAAGGGCATGCGTACAATTGAGAGTAACTGACCTGTTTAACTGCTAGTAACTCGCCGGAATCAAGATTCATCCCCATATAGACGCGACCAAACGCGCCACTACCAATCAACTCGCCCTTCCTCCACCGAATCGGAGGAGCATCCGTTTTTTTAATAGGCGGAAGGGCTGGTGGCGCTGGAGGCTTAGCGAACAAGCCGATTCGCGATTTTCGAATGCTTTCGCCGATCTTCTCAACAAAGCCTCCAAGTCCTCCACCGACATCGTCGCGGGATGAGGAAGACCTAAAGACAAAGGACCGGCGAACCGATCCAACAAAATCTTGCATTAGATTTAAAGAATCTTTGCTTTCTCCTAGATTTGTTTGATTAAAGATTTCAAGTTCTAGGGTTCGAGTGAAGAAAGCGAGAGAGAGAAGAAGAAGAGTGAGAGTGAGAAATTTGAACGGAGAGGGGAAAAGGAGGAGAGGGAAGAGCTTTTTTTAAAAAATAAAAAATAAAGAAATAGGCAAAGAAAAAAATAATGGGGTTGAACTATTGAAGATTATTTTTTCAAAATTTTTTTGGGTTTATGGCCGCTTTTTTATGTTATTTGACCGTTAAGTTTGGTTGTTGCACTATGGAAAAAGAGAAGGACTAGTTTACCGTTTTATTAATCAAGTAAAATACTTTTATGTTAGTAATAAATTTGGACTTACTATTTTGGATGTTCTTGGGCTCCAAGGTCCAATAATTATTGGGCCTTGTAAAACTACTTTAGTCTTTGATTTATGAACTTTTTTTTTTCTTTGAGGTATGACTTTTTTTTTTGTTGAAATTCTTTGAGGTACGACTTATGAGATTATATGAAATATGACTTTTTCATATATTAATAGTAATATAGTATAGCACTAGAGTTTTTTTTTTTTTTTAAATAGCACTAGAGGTCTAGAGCATTTGACTCAATTGGTTTGTACAAAGACATATCAAGTAGAGTCATTCTATGAAAATTAGCACAAAATTAACATGTAACAAAAGTTTAATTACAGATTTAAAAGTTTAGTTCCAAATTATAAGTTTTCATATTTCTAGGTAAATCAAAATATTATGTTATATATTAAGGTTTTAAAATGAATAATAAGTGATGTAATTGTAAATGCATTATATATATGTATATATATATATATATATCTATACTATATATAAAAGTACTAGTTTTGAGAAACTTTTGAATTGTCTATTGTACCCTTATTTTTCAAATATATTGTCTTAAATGCCCTTACTTAACTATTATAGTTTTATTCTACTAGAAACTCTATTTTTATTCAATTAAATTAAATCTAATATCTTTATAATTACTTTATTTTTACCAAAAAATTTGGATATACTAAAATTTTTTCTAATATACAATTTTATTCTACTAAAAACTCTATTTTCATTTAATTAAATCTAATATCTTTATAATTACTTTATTTTTACCAAAAAATTTGGATATATTAAAAATTTTTCTAATATACAACTTTATTCTACTAAAAACTCTATTTTCATTTAATTAAATTCAATATTTTATATAATTTTTTTTATTTTTACCATTTTAATTTAAAAAGTAATTGTGATTGACATTTTCTATCTGATAGTTCAATGTATTATGATTAAAATTAAAATTTGTTATTTTCCTAACGTATAATTATTTTATTTGACTTATAATTATTTTTTTCTTGATAAATACAACTTTGTTGTGGGTTTAAATTTGTTGTTTTATACATTGTTAATATTTTTATTTGTGTGGAATAATTTCTTTTGTTACTTTGAGGGTAAAACTCAATGTATATATAAATGGGCTGGTCGGGTTGGATTTGGGTCCAGT
>AWWV01013535.1:0-13201 GCA_001974805.1 Corchorus capsularis | reverse complement strand
GCATAAGGTATGGTCACTCTCTTGTCCTAACAAAATTAAAGTGTTCTTATGGCAAGCTCTACATAGTTCTCTTCCTACAGCTTCTTTTCTGCATCAGAGACATGTTGCCTCTCATTCTACTTGCTTTCGTTGCTCGCATATGGATGAAACTTTGTTGCATGCTTTACGTGACTGTCCTGTTTCCAAAGGTGTCTGGTTAATGTTGAATCCTGCTTTAGCTAATGGGAATTTCTTTTCCCTGGATGAAAAGGATTGGCTTCTTCTTAACTGTTCTAGTCCTATTCGACTATTTGATATGGATTGGGGAAATATTTTTCTGTATGGTGTTTGGTTTATATGGTACTGGCGGAACTGCACCTTGCATGATGGTGATTTTGTGTGGCCTGTAAATTGTGATCAGCATATTTTATCTAGAGCCAAGGAAGCTAGTGATGTTTTAAGATGTTTCAGCTTGAAATTGAAACATGAGTTGTTAATTTCATGGCAAAGGCCTGCTGCATCTTTTGTTAAGGTGAATGTGGATGGTAGTGCTAAAGGGAATCCAGGCCTTTCTGCAGCAGGTGGTTTGATTCGGGATATGCAAGCAAACTGGATTTGTGGGTTCACCTACAGAGTTGGGATTTCTTCCAGTCTGGTGGCGGAATTATGGGCAATTTATCATGGTCTCTCTTTATGCTGGGAACGTGGATTTCGTAATGTTGAATTGGAATCAGATTCACTTCTTGCTGTGTCTAGAATCAAGGGTGTTGCTTCTGATTATAGTCCTCATCATCGTTTGTTGGATGCCATTAATGAATTGTTGAACCGTGACTGGACTTGCAGGATTAAACATATCTATAGAGAGGCAAATATGTGTGCAGACTGGTTAGCCACTCACCATGACGATTTGCAACCGGGACTTCATGTTCTTGACTCTCCACCTCCAGGACTTTTCTCAGTTCTCTCAACTGATGCCATGGGTTTAGTTTGGCCAAGAGCCATATGATGTAATTTGTTTTTTTTCCTTCATATATAAAAAAAAAAGTATCACGTGCAACGCACGTGGAAACGAAGACTAGTATATATAATTTACTCTATTTTTTTTCAATTTGAAGCGATTCAATTTCAAATTATTTAAAATTCAATACAACTTATACAACTATTGGATATCAAAGAATTTATAAAAATAAACTTAAAATAGCATCAACTCATTCATAAAACCCATATGTGTATATAAATAAATATACTTTTAACCTTTTCTCAAAAAAAAAACTTTTATCCAACAAAAACTATTTCTTTGAGTTAGTTTATTTCTTAATCATCTACCCTCCAAGTTTATCTTGCATGACATAATCCTAATAATGTACCGCCAAAAAAATAATAATCATAACACAGATTTTTTCCCATTTTTATATAATCTCTATATTTTTTTAGGTAATATAATCTCTATATTCTATATTCTATATTCTGTTTTTTGCTTTTTCCCACCGAATTATTTATAAGATTTTTTTTTTTTACATATATATATGACCCGACCGTAACATGGGTATTAACCCGACACCCATAATAAAAACAGAAGCAAAAGAAGGTGACGTAAGCCCATAGTCCATACCGTTAAAAAGACAAAATCCAAAGGAGAAGAAGCCCATACACACGTTTCCGACTCCCTAAAAGATCCATTACCAACTTGTCCCAAAACGCCTAACTTTTCCCCTAACAAATTACTACCAAACTGAACAACGCAACGCCTTTCACATTTTTTTTTTCCTTTTCTTTGCTCTCCGCGACCGCGTGACTCATCACTCTTCACCGTCACTTTCACAGTTACCTTCCCTTCTGCTTCTCCCTTACTTTTACACTTGTTCAACCTCTTTTGTCAGCCTATTTATTTCCATTTCCATGACCCATCTCTCAAAAACTCTTGGATTTGGATATTTCCATTTTTGAAGAAGAATTGAATTGTGAATTGTGGAGTTTTTTTTTTTTATGCTAAGAAGATAAGATGGCGTTTGATCTTGAGTCTCTGGCAGAGGCAACCTCGGGAGCCATTGGAGCTCTGGTTAGCACCACAATTTTATACCCTCTCGACACTTGTAAAACCAAGTATCAAGCTGAAGTTAATGTTCATCATCAACAAAAATACAGGTCCAACAACTCTTCTAGATTTTCTTTTCCTCCTGCTTCTTCTTATGGGTCCCACTTGAATCCTTCAGATATTTTATCCACTGCCCTTTTTTGTTTTAGCTCTTTTTTAGGTGTTCACAGCTTTATTTTGATTTTGTTTTCCCTTGACTGATTTCTGATTGTTTGTGAATTTCTTGGAGAATCATAGTTTTTTGGCGTGGCTTGTAGAATGATCAAGAATCTTAATTTATGGAAATTATTATTAAGTGGAAAGTCAAAGGGGGGTCTTTTTTTTGTTTTTAATTGTTGAAATTGCATGCCTTGCCTGGCTATGAAAGTAAAGGAGTCAACTTTACATGGAATTTTTTGTATAATAATCTGTTTGTTCTATTTTTTTTCCTGTCCAGAGTCTGACATTTGAGTTTGATATCATGGACTGAAAGTGTGGTCATTTATATGATTATGCCATAAACAACTTATCAAATGATTTTCATCAACATATTTGATGTACTTATATAAATGCATAGTTATTCCTTGAAATTAATTGTTGTTTCCTGTTTCACTTTGGTTGTCATCATTGTCAGAAAACATAATAGTAAGAGCAATTACCAATTGGTTTGTCATTGGATGATACAGCCCAAACTCAAAGGACTGTCTTGTTTGATGTTGACATATGTCTTGGCTCGTGCAGGAACATTTCTGATGTTCTTTGGGAAGCAGTTTCTACTGGTCAAGTTCTCTCATTATACCAGGGCCTTGGAACCAAAAATCTGCAGTCTTTTATTTCACAGTTTATCTACTTTTATGGATACAGCTTCTTTAAGAGGTTGTATTTGGAGAAAAGTGGAAGCAAGAATATTGGTACAAAAGCAAACTTGATTGTTGCTGCTGCTGCTGGGGCTTGTACGGTTATAATTACACAGGTATGCACTTATTGGAGTTCCATTTTAGAATGAGTGCTTTCAATATCTAATAGCTTTAAGAGGTTGTTCTAATTTCCATAAATATTCATGTTCACCCCTGTATCCATTGAGTTCCCTCCCCAAAATAGAATGACTACTCCAATTTTTGTTAACTTTATGTTTTCCGCTTGTTACTATTAGATATTTGAGTCTAACTTTACTGTTTCAGCCCTTGGATACAGCATCCTCGAGAATTCAGACAAGTGAATTTGGAAAGTCCAAAGGACTTTGGAAGACACTATCCGAAGGCTCTTGGAGAGAAGCATATGATGGTCTTGGCATATCTCTTCTCTTGACTTCAAATCCATCTATTCAGGTACTTGATGTCTGCCTTTAGCAATATGAGTAGCAAGTGTGTTGAGCATACTTGAATTATTGATCCATTCTGAGATCCTGAAGATCATATTATGCTAGTATGATTTTGGTTTACGAGTTCATGGGGCATCTTGCTACTTGAGACTCTCAATGGTGTCGGGAGAATGGCGCCCATTTTGGAAAATTGTCAATATGATGTCTTCTGTTTAGATGTAACGCCTATATTATTATATCTAGACAGCAATCTCAATGTTGACTTTTGGAAGGATGAACTAAACTGAAAATACATCTTTTTTATTTTGTGTAGTATACTGCATTTGATCAATTGAAACAAAGACTTCTTAAGAGGCAGCTAAAGGAGAAAATGGGTATGGATTCATCTCCAGTGGCACTTTCAGCCTTCTCTGCTTTTGTACTGGGTGCAGTCTCAAAGTGTATTGCAACATCCTTAACTTACCCAGCTATCAGGTATGTAGTCAAATTGTATCCAGCCTCCACTTACAAGCAGTTGACTAGTAACTTTGTTGTTTTTTTTCAGTATTTATCTTTTTGGAAATTCATTGATTGAATTGAAACTTCCATTTTCTTTTCTTTCCAACAAAATTTGGAATTCAAGTGGCATGATGAGACCTTGTTACATAGTTTCTTACATCTTTGTTAACAAAGTTAGTAAATGAATATCGGACAGGTGTAAGGTCATGCTTCAGGCTGCCGAGTCAGATGATGATGATGATGATGATAAAGCCAAAAAATCTCAATCAAAAAATCAAAAGACAGTTTCAAGTGCAATCTATTCCATTTGGAAAAAAGAAGGCCTTCTGGGATTTTTCAAAGGATTAGAAGCCCAGATCTTGAAGACTGTTTTAAGCTCGGCGTTGCTTCTAATGATAAAGGAGAAGATCTCAAAGACCGCATGGGTCCTAATTCTTTCACTTAGAAGGTATCTTTTTATGACCCGAACCAGAATAAAGAGTGCTTAAGGACAGTAACTTTTTGTAGCATAGCTTCTTTTAAATCAAGAGGCTCCAAAAATGATCTGCCTCAAGGAGGAAATTTAAGCAAATGCTATCATTTCCGGTGGGCACTAGAGGCCAACTAGTTTTCCTGCAGATGGATATGATTCATTTTGCAACAATAAACTTGTTCTAATCTGTAATGATGGAAGTGAAATTCTTGTACATATATAGCTTCAGTTGTTATTTTTTTAAAAAATATTATATAGTTTATAGAATGCAAGTAAAGTTTGAATATGGCAGTCTCAGAAAGGAAGGAATGTAACACCATCCATGTATGGAAGTAAGACTTCTGGAATCTCCACGCCATTCTCTGTCTGGTAATTCTCCAAGATGCAACACATTGTTCTCTCAGTCGCTGTAAGGGTAGAGTTCAACATGTGAACATACTGCCCATTGCTCTGCAACCAAAATTTTCAACGAAAATTTAAGTATTGAGAGTTTAAAGTAAATAATTTTATTAATATGATCAACACCAAGTTTTAGCAATGAAGGCCAACCTTAATTTCTAGTCTCCTGGATTGGTAGTCTGTACAGTTTGAGCAAGACACTAGCTCCCTATAGGTCTTTGATGCAGGGAACCATACTTCCAAGTCATATTTCTTGGCAGCTGCATCATTTAGTTTACCAGATACCACTGACACAACTCGGTATGGTATTTTCAGCTGGACAAAGCAAAATCATTTAGCATTAGTTATCACAACTCAAACACCTCAAATATTTGTTTGAGAAGGTCTTAAGTGATGAAAAGAAATTGGGAAAAAAAAAATTTCTATACCTCCTGGTAAAACTCCTCTGAATTTTTTATCATTTCCTCAAACATTTCCCAAGAATCATTGGGGCTGGTTATACAAAACTGCTCCACTTTCTCGAACTGATGAGTTCGAAATATCCCTAGGTTGTATGAATTGATTACGATGATAAGCAGACAATGGCTGTTCAGATGTTGCGATCAAGTACTTTTCATCTCCCTCACCAGTTACCTGATGAAACTCAGTTTGTCTCAATCAAATTAAACCACAAGAATAGAGCAGATGGAAAATACTCAAATGCTATATATATATCTTCTAAAGTGCATTATTCTACCTTGTAAAGCTCTTCATCAAATTGAGATAGTTGAGCACACTTTGCCATTGCATGCTTTGTCATGAAGAATGGAGTCTGTATTGCTCTATAACCTCTTTTTCTTAAAAATGAGATACCATAGTTTATGAGAGCCTGGTTAAGAAGTAAACCTGCTTCCTCCAGGTAGAACTAGAAACCTCTTCTTCCAGCAACTTTTGGACCTGCAAAATTTCACAGCTATAGACATTGATATTATTATGATATAAGAATATTAAGTTGGCTTGAAAGCTGAAATCTATATAATGTAACCTGTTTCAGTATCTGCAAGTCGAAGCAAATTAACTCGCTTAACATGGTTTTTGAGATTAGACTCCATACGCTTCTGCCCCCATTGTCGAACCATGGCATTGTTTTTCTATGATCAAACAAACTAGTAAAACTTTAGCAAGGCATTTTATGTATCAGATTATAGTAGTCAAGTACCGATTAGAAACGAACCATGTACTTCATCATTGCTGAAAGGAACCGTGTCATGGACTAAGTTTCCTATATATAGTAAGCAATTTCGAGTTTAATTCACCTCTAATTTCTTCACACTTCTTTATTTTTGTTTGCTTCCAACTGCTTCTTCTCATTGGTGCTCTTAATGAGCTCGGTAGCATCATCCCCTGTCTTTAAAAACCGACAAAATGATTTTATTAAGGTTGAAACGGAAACGTCAATGTTAAACGTGAAACTAACCCAAATTGGAAATTCACAACAAAAGAAACAAACAAAACTTTTCTTGCATGAATTTAAACCAAAACCCAAGCAGTAAAAAACTTACTAACTTAAGCTGTGCAATTTCCGTACGGATTTCGTTCAATTCCTTCCGGTTCCGCAGATGATCAAGCTCATATTGACCTGATCAATCAAGTATTGTCGAAAGAGTGTATATAAGCAAAGATTATGTTATACAAAACAGTATTTATATATATGCAATTAATACAAGAAACTTACATCGTCTCCATCGCTTGTCAAGGCTAATGATTTTGTCTACTATACCAACATCAGCAAATCTTCTGCGTTGAGATTCACGAACAAGGTTGGGATCATTGCCCTTTTCTTCCCTGAAAAGATTGATGTCCAACATTTTCTTGGAACCCAAACAGAAACTGGGAAGAGCACAAGTAGAACATATAGTCACTTACCAAAACCTTCTTTCTATACAAAGATGAAACGAAAAAGGTTTCACTATTTATTTAAAGGAAGGGAAAGCTAAGCTTGGAATGAAATTTCGTCGTCTCTTTCTATTTACATGAATAAAAATTGTGCCTTGTCAAACAAGGGTCAAGGTTTCAGAGGCTGTTATTTTGTTTGTAGTGAGATTATCGTTACTTTTTATACCATTTTTTTTGGTCATATCGTTTTACTCATTAGGATTCCACTCGGTAGCTATTTCACCTAGCTTTACATAATTACGTGAAACAAGATAGAGAGAAAGAGAAAAAAAAATCATTCAATTCACAAAGAGGGAGAGGGAAAATAAAATTTTATACCTGAACTGTAAATATTTGACGTACTGGTAAGCGAAATCCTGAGCAAATCAAGAAATTGAGGAGGCTTGAGAAACAAACTCAATTTGGAGAAAATAATCCTCAAATTCAAATAGTTTATATGAAAAGAAAAGTAGAATTAAACATGCTTTATAATTGAGATAAAAGCCTCTATATAGGCAGGCTAATGACTAAAATCCTAATTCCAACAGGACTAATTATTAGTAATAAATTTTATTTTTGGTATCCCATCCGGTATTCAGGGCTTGGCCCTCATTAATCCAGATCCGACTCATGTCGCGCACCTGGTTATAGTGGGTGTGTTTCCCAATAGGGACAGCTGCGTACGCAAGGTCGAAAACTAGAATATCCTAAATTCCCAATCATAAAAGGAAATAGTAATTAAAAGAAAATAACAAAATAAAAAAAAATACTAAGGTCTACAGTCGCATGGTAATACAGCAGGTAGGTCTCATTCTTGGCGTTGGTTTCTATATGGCCCGCCTGATTATGTTACATAAAGAAGCCAAGGTGAGTGACTTTAATCATTTTTGGCCAATGGAACTAGGTTGTATTGAAAATTATTGGCTACGAATTATGACTTTAATTATTTTATTGTTTTTTATTAGCGCTTTCAAAAATTTATTTATATGAAAAATTCTTTACTAGACGCAGCTTCATGGAATCATGGCTAACCAAACCCAAATAAGATATGCTCATGAATGGTTCAAAATAAATTGCTTCCTTCCAAGTTCCTCTAATTGTATACTTTTGTGTCACTTTCAATTATCTCAAGGGAAAGAAAATGAATTCCAAACTCAATAACTAGACAAGAACAGCATGGAGAAAGTGAAACTCATACATGCATAGTACTTTCTAAAATAACAATATGAATGACAAAATCAGATATCAAAGTACAAAGAAATGGGTTCATTTGTCTAAAGAAAGTGGCTGTATAAGGTAATTCGTAGTTTTTTTCTATCAGTTGAAACAATGGAATATCGTCCTCTGCTTACCCTCTGTAACCGAAAGTTAGGCGCTTTATAACAAGTATAAACCAGCCATCAGCAACAACAGCATGTGATAAATTAGACCGATTTTGGAAACCAAACTAGCTGCATTAGGAGAAGTAGTAGCCGGCACAAAGCTTCCTTCAGGTGCGTTTGTGGTCAGAACAACAACTATCCAGTTTCCGTCTGAACCAATTCCCACTCCTGTATACTTGGTGTCATTGAGATTTAAAGAGTACTGAGACTCTGTAAAGTTAGAGAGGACAAGATTTGGAACCAAGTTTGGAACACAAGCAGGCATTACTGCTCCATCCCTTGTGTTGGAGACATTCAAATGGCATTTGGCTAAAAGGTTTGGATAGTTGGCAAACTGAGGTTCAGTGCCTGGAACTGTGTTGGCACCCGTGGAGTTTGTGCAAGGTTGGTTCTTGAATTGATCAGCCAGTTCATCAGCAAGGCACTCTGCATTGTCATTTTTTGTCAGTGTTGTCAAGTTTAAGGATGCCCGATAATCGTTGATGCCTTTAAGAAGATTATCTTCCTCATCTGTAGATGGTAAAGATGAAACCCATTGATTAGATACCAATCAGAGAATGGCAAGAAAGTTTTCTCAGTTCTATACCAAATACTGTGTAAAAGCCATTTCTCTTTTGAAAGAGCAAACATATAAGTTATATTTGAGGCATCAATTTATATGCACAGAAAATCATTTTCATTTATGAGGCAGAAAATTTCCAGTAAAATACTCAAACCAAGTACTTTTTATACCAAGGTCGGATTGCTGCAGATTCTTCTTAACTAGGCAAGCCTCATCAGTCAACTTAAGAAATCAGAGAAGAACATTTCTTATTCCATACAAGTCATGCAACTCCGGAGTTTCCTTGATGAATGACATTTCTGAATATGGAACCGATAATTATTTTCTACAGCCAGAGAGCAAAATGAAAGCTTTTGGTTCCAGAGAGTAACATGTAAGGAGTGATCAAAACTCTAACCTCAACCAATTATGTTAAAATAAAAACCAGAAGAGGATTTATGGTAAGGAACTCCAAACTATTACTGCCACATTACCGACTTTTAATTTTTAAATTAGATCCTCCAAGCAGGGCCCATCAGAACCCCATTTTTTGGTTCAACTGAGCCTAATTCTAATTGATCAGGGTTCTTGGGTAGGTTGACAACAAAGCAGATGGAGAAATTTCAAGCTTAGGCAATAACTTTCAAGGAAAGGTCACTTTTTGGCAGAATTCTATTAACTTGAAATCTCAGACAAGTTGGTCAGTTTAGCAGGTGGCTATTCATCATCATACTCAATTAATATATTTGGACATGTATGCAGATTATCGTTGCTACATCATATATCAGACAAAATAGAAAAGCTGTCAACGATGTTGACAACTACCTCAAGGATCTTTTATTTTAGTAACTACCTCAAGGATCTTTTATGATATGTAAGATTTTCTTAATAATCAAGATCTAAAGAGTACTAATAGATATTATACTGGTAAACTTTTAAGTATAGGCCTTTTCCCCCTTTATCCATTGACTAGGTCACACAACCAGAGATGAATTGTTTTCTTGCATCCCTTAGCCAACCGCGCCTCAATGGCAAGGCTTAAGCTTATGACCTTAAACTTCTTCAAGATAAAACTAGGTTGCAATGGTGATCTAAACTAGTCAAGTTCTTATTAGACCACACTAGGGATCGCCTCCCTCGCCATTCACCAGAGATATAGAAACATTGTTACCATATTGGCATAATGGAAAGGGAATTAAACCAGGTCTCCCCAGGAAAAGCAGGAACTATTCATTATTGGGAGGCCAGAATATCATAGTATAGTTTTCTCTTCCTACCCAATCAAAAACAAGAAACAAAGAATGACAATAGGATCAACTACAACTATGGATAAATAAAAGAACAATGATGATCAAAGACACTCAACTAGTACTAACAATAAAGTTTCTAATTAGCTAAAATCTTATTAAAATCCATCAGATGTATCCAATTTAGTTCCCAAATATGGATGCATCATGTCTAAAAAAAGCAATGTCCATCCAAAATATATGTAGATCTCTTGAATAAGCAAATGTATTTCCATTCAACAGCCTAATAACAGAAAAAAAAAATCAATAAAGCATTTACAAACAACGGCTAGACACATTAATTTACCAACCCAAATAATTACCCAGATTCCAAATGAAGCAACAAGGTCAATGGTGAAACAACATTCCTTAAGCATCAAAGAAAATACCCAGATCCAGCAGTTTAAGAACAAAAAATCTGGAGAGACAAATAAAGAATAAAAAAAGTGATTTAAAAAATTAAAAGGGAAGAAAGAAAAGATTTTTACCAGAGTCACAGAAGACTGGGGATAAGTTGATCATGAGGATGGAAAGAAGGAAAATAGAGAGCTTTGAAAATGCCATTGCTTTGTTAAACGATGATGGCGGTGGTTTAGTTGTCTGAAAGAAGAGTTTAAAAGAGAAGAGAAAGAGAAGAGTTTGGAAGATTGTAGCTTTCCTCGCAGTCACTGTGTATCTACCGGTAGCCGGTAGTATAAGTAGAGCGAGTAGTTTCTTTATTTGGGGTATCGTTAGATGTCTGAAAGCGTCGTTTGACCAGAGAGGGACCGACACAGATCAGATCAAAACGACAACGTCTCAATAACTTTCCATTTTCATAGTTTTCTTTTTTTTTTTAAATTATTTTTTTAATCCCATGCAACTCCCCAAACATTTGATTCTAAATAAGTTGTTAGTTTATCTATAGTTCTCAAAACATCCATGTAAAAAAGTCCATTCTCTTGTGAATCGATGGGCATTCTCAATTCTTATTTGTTCATTCTCTTACCACTGTATAAGCTAAGGTTGGTTTATAACTTTATATTTAATTATCCAAAAAAACAAAAATTTAATTGATTTGTACATAAAGTGCTAATTAAAAATAATAGAATATACATAAAAAATTAAATGCTTCCAGCTTCAACACCAATGAATTACTAACTAGCATGATTTGAATATGAATGCACATATTGTGATTAAATAAGTGAAATAAGTAAACCATGACTTCGGATTAGTAAAAAAAACATGATTTTGGGATACAAATATGGTCTCAACTAATCCTAAATATTTATTAGCTAGTATGATAGTTACACGGTCGAAAAACATAAAAAATTGAAACAAATCTTTTTTGATGTTGGAGAAAACTTAAATTACTATTCATTATAATTCAGCTATAAGGATAGTGGAAACAATATGATGTTTTCTTTCAAAATTAAATACATATCAAATATACTAATAGTCTCAATCTCCACAAAACAACGATGATGCAAGGGAGTTGATGTGGTGTGAACATATTGAAGATGTTTTTGACAATGTCCAAGTTCTAAATATACTTGTTTAGCTATCAGTACATTAGTACATATTATAACAACAAAACCTTACTTTGCTAGGCATCCTCTCGGAATATCATTGCATTGTGTGTTATGTTTGAGTTAGAGATATCCATAAAATCAATATTAACAAGTAAAATTTGTAGAAACAATTAATCTATATTATCTATTCAGAAAACTAATTATAAGATATAATTACAATTTTTACCAATCATGTCGGAAGATTCAGGGTTGTAAAGATTCATAATTAGGAGGTAAGGTTTCATTATCAACCTTCTTCATTTTGGGGCTTTTGGCCAAATTCTTAGTCATGTTGCTCTAATTCAATGATTATGCCCTTGAGTCAAGGGTATTTTATTCCATTTCTCAGATAAATTTTTTACCACTATAAAATCTAATTAGGCTTCTTTTTTAGTTGGATTCATGGTAAGATTTCAGTTTAGGTCTCATTGTTTTCAGAATTTTGGTGTGACAACGAATTTATTTATTATTTTTCTAATAATAATTTTTTCTACGATTCTTTAGTAAAAACAACAATAGTTGAGTTGTTTAAAAAAAATTTTAAAAATGATGAAGTTGTTAGTATTTTAGGTAATTTAGGATTTTTGTAAGAAATGCTTACATTTTTTTACCTCAGTTATTATTTGGTACATTATCGGTGGAGTTTTTGAACTCACAATCGGATTAAAATGTTGACACTCACTCCATTTTATTATTAATTAAATATTTATTATTATTAATATTAATATCTATTCCCTAAGAAGATACATGTCAGCTCGTTAATCTCGTATATGTAATCTGCTAAACTCCACTGACGGTGGATTGGATAATTTCCCTTTTTACTTAATAAAAGATTCTTTCTTGGTTAAAATTCTAATATCTCATCTCATGACATAACTAGTTAATGGGTAATCAATTGGAGCAATTTACCAATAATTATACTCCCTTTGTCCCATATTATATGTTCTCTTCTAGAAACTTTTTTTTGTCCCAAATTATAAGTCTCATTTTAATACCCAATGCAACTTTTACCTAAGTTACCCTTATTAGTTGTAGTAGAAATTTAGTTGGAATTTAATTCATCTATTGACTATGAGAGAGTAAGTGGGAGGAGAGAGACTTAGTGGGGGTAGAGAGAAGATGGGCAAAATTGGAAGGAGAAGATAAAAGTTTATAGAAGTTAGAGTTTTAACTACTTTTCTTAAACTTTGTAATATGGTTAAAATGGACTTATAATATGGGACAAAGAGAGTACAATCCAATGCATTGATGAGTTCCTAGTTGAATGCATACATGAAACTCACATGTATTTCATTAATTTGAGTGAGTTCATCGGTAAATATTTGATGATTAAAAAAGAAATAGATTTCTCTCTCTCTTAAATCTCTATATATAAAAGTACGAGTTTTGTTAAACTTTTGAATCGACCACTATACCCTTATTTTTTTGAGTATATCTCTTAAATGCCCTTGCGTAAACTATTGTAATTTTATTCTACTAAAAACTCTATTTTTATTCAATTATTAAATTTAATTTCTTTATAATTTCTTTATTTTTACCATTTTACTATTTTTCAATAAAAATTGGATATATTAAATTTTTAATATACAGTTTTATTCTACCAAAAACTCTATTCATTTAACTAAATTCAATATTTTATAATTATTTATTTTTATCATTTTAAATTAAAAGATTACATGTTCTATTTGATAGTTTAATGTATTATGATTAAAAATTATTATTTCCCTAGAGTGCAATTATTTTATTTGATTTATAATTAATTTTTTGGTAGATAAATGTAACCCT